>CAUYLG010035555.1:0-18449 GCA_963573385.1 Cacajao melanocephalus
TTGCTGTTCTCCTTGTGGGGACGGGAATAGCCGAGCCGGACTCAAAGGGCACCGCGTCCCATATACTCCGCGCCGAGAAGCGCCGTGCCGGGGCGCCGGCAAAATAGCTGCGCAGGCCAAAAAAGTCGCGCTGGCGACCCGTGTGACTCCTCCGCCGGGAATCTCCCAGTCTGTGGGCAACAAAAATTCGTCTAAAAGTGCAGCGTCCACTCCCTCTCTGCGCTTTCACTGGGAGCTACAATCCTGAGCTGTTGTTAATCGGCCATCTTGGATCTCTCTCCGTCTGTTTACATTTAATGTTAATACTGTTAAGTGTGAATTATATCCTGCCATTTTATTACTGGTTGGTTGTTTTGCCCTTTGATTGGCATAATTTCTTCATTGAGTCATTGGTCTTTACCATTTGGTGCATTTTTTGAGTGGCTGGTACTAGTTTTTCCTTTCTGTGTTTGGTGCTTCCTTCAGGAACTCTTGTAGGGCAGGTTTGGTAGTGACAAAATCTCTCCACAATTGCTTGTCCATAAAGAATTTTATTTCTCCATCACTTATGAAGCTTAGTTTGATTGGATATGAAATTCTGGGTTGAAAGTTCTTTTCTTTAAGGATGTTGAATATTGGCCCCCAATTTCTTCTGGCTTGTAGGGGTTCTGCTGAGAGATCTGCTGTGAGTCTGATGTGCTTCCCTTTGTGGGTGACCTGGCCTTTCTCGCTGGCTGCCTTTAGCATTTTTTCTTTGTTTCAATCCTGGTGAATCTGACCATTATGTGCCTTGGGGTTGCTCTTCTAGAGGAGTATCATTGTGGTGTCTCCATATTTCCTGTATTTGAATGTTGGCCTGCCTTGTTAGGTTGGGGAAGTTTTACTGGATAGTATCCTGCAGAGTATCTTCCAGCTTGGATTCATTCTCCCCGTCATCTTCCAGTACACTGATCAAGCATAGATTAGGTCTTTTCACATAATCCCATATTTCTTAAAGGCTTTGTTCATTTCTTTTCACCCTTTGTTCTCTTTTCTTGCCTTCTCATTTTATTTCATTGAGTTGATCTTCAATCTCTGATATCCTTTTTTTCTGCTTGATATATTTTTCCCTCCTAGGCTACTGGGCCTTTGATGGAAGGGGCTGCCATGAAGGTCTCTGACATACCCTTGAGATATTTTTCCTCATTGTCTTGGTGATTAACATCTCTGCAGTGGGCTTGAATTTCTCCCCAGAATTGTTATTTTCTATCACATCATCAGGCTGCAGATATTCCAAACTTATATACTCTGCTTCCTTTTGAATACTTTTCTGCTTAGAAATTTCTTCTATCAGGTACCCTAAATCATCTCTCTCATGTTCAAAGTTCCAGAGATCCCTAGGGCAGGGGCTAAATGGCACCAGTCTGTCTCTTTGCTAAAGTGCAACAAGAGTGACCTTTGCTCCAGTTCCCAACAAGTTACTCAACTCCGCTTGAGACCACCTCAACCTGGACTTCATTGTCTATATCAGTATCAGCATTTTGGTCAAAGCCATTCAACAAGTCTCTAGGAAGTTCCAAACTTTCCCAAATCTTTCTGTCTTCTTCTGATCTCCCCAACGGTTTCAACCTCTACATATTATCCAGTACCAAAGTGACTTCCACATCCTCAGGTATCCTATAGCAATACCCCACTAATTTGGTACCAATTTACTGTGTTACTCTATTTGTATACTACTATGAAGAGATATCTGAGGCTGGGTAATTTATAAAGGAAAGAGGTTTAATTGACTCACAGTTCCATATTGTTGGGGAGGGCTCAGGAAATTTAAAATCATGGTGCAAGGCAAAAGAGAATTAGGCACCTTATTCCCAGGTGGCAGGACAGAATGAGTGCATGAAGGGGAAATGCCAAACACTAATAAAACCATCAGATACTGTAAAAGTCACTCATTTTCATGAGAACAGTATGGAGCAAACTGTCCCCATGATCCAGTTACCTCCACCTGGTCCTTCCCACAACATGTGGGGATTATGGGGTTTATGGGGATTACAAATCAAGTTGAGATTTTGGGTAGGGACAAAGCCAAACCATATAAGGGAAAAAGCTTAATTTCAAGACTTCTCCATAGAAACTTAAAAAAAATTTTCAACAAAAAATTAACAAATAATTGTATTATTATGATATCAAATTACACAGAATTATCATGAAGGATTTCCAGTCACATAAACTATTTTAGAAATTGTTTCCAGGTTATAAAAATACGAATGAGAAAGAAGAACAGATATACATAAAAAGTTCTATGAAAACTTTCTTTTGAGAAGGAGATTATTTTATTTCCTTGATCTCCAATTACTTTCATCTGAGAAACAGATTTGAAGTACTTGGGCATATGGACACAGATTGAATGTAAAGTAATTAAGAGTTGAGGCAAAGAGCTAGAGAAATGCATCTCAAACTTAAGTGTGCATACTAATCAACTGAGGGTTTGTTAAAATATAGGCTCTGATTTCATAGTTTTCTGTTGGGGCCTGAGTTTCTTATTTTAACCAGCTCCCAGATGATGCTGATATTGCTGGACCACAAACCACACAGTGAGTAGCTATCATCTAGAGCAGTGGGTCCTATATGTGATAGCCCATCAAAGTCACCTGAGGGAGGTTCCACACCAAAAGAGAAATTGGTGTCTAAACCTAGTTCTGAATTAGGTTCACTCAAGTGGGCCTCTGATGTGTGCAGTTAATAAGCTCCTATCAGTGAGGCTGAGTCTCAGCCAGGGTGGTGAACCACTGAGTTAGACAAATGACTTTCTCTGCTGAGAGACGTATGTGGATAAAGATTTGGGGTAGAAGTGTTTTGTAAGATCAAGAGAGAAAAGAAAGGGGTTGTTATTCTGAGCAGGTGCACCTCCTCACTTCAAAGCTTCTTTTCTATCAAGTAAAGCAGCACTCACTTTTTAGGCAAAAATAGTTTGACATACAGCTGCAGACACATCATTTAAAATCAAGCCCAGAGACCTTACAATGTCCGATAAGGTTCCACATGACCTGGATTCCCATTGCCTCTCTGCAACCAGTCCTTTTCCTAACTCTACTGCAGACATGCTGGCCTCTTTGCTGTTTCTGATAATCTCCAAACAAACTACCTCAAGATTCTGCATTAGATGTTGCCTCTGCCTGGAATACTCTTACTCCAAATATCCTATGGCTATATCTCTTACTTCCTTCGAGTCTTTGTCCAAATATTATCTCTCCAATAAATCTTCCTGATCCCTACTTAACTGGCAGCTTTCCATCAGCTCTTAGGATCCCAAGTTTCTGTGTCACATTTATATGGCACATATCACACTCTCATATTAGTTATTTATGAGGTTTACTGATCATATTTTTGGTTTTCACTGCTCTTCTCCATGATCATTAGAAGGTAGTGATGGTAGGGATATTTGTCTATTTATTCACAATTATTGGTACATTTCTTAGAAATCCTCATCTCCTATAGTATATGTTTCATAAATAAAAGAATGCATACAAACACAATTGTCATTTCAGAGTAGTCTTCTTTGACAGTTTCAGTAAAAATAAGTGCCCACTTTCAAACTTCTTTCTTGTCCTGATCACCCTTTGTTATATTAGTCTATTATATTACCTTATTATATCCTTCTTATATACTCTCTTCCATATATATATATATATATATATATATAATCTTTATTTTGTAGTTTATTGTTAGAACATATAATCTTTAAGGAGAATGGCATTTTCTCAGAGATACCTATTAAGCAATTATAACACCTCCTAATACCGATTAGATAAGTAGGAAATATTTGTTGACTCTTTCTGTTAAAGTGAGGTTATAAAGAATTTTATCTTTTCTGCATTGCTATAACATGATGAGTAATTTCTGTCTTACATTTCTCTGGATAGAAAAACATTGTCTGGGATTGATGGCTGATTTAATGCCCTTTTATTCAAGCAAGCAAGGGGTAAAGAAATTGGTTAGATAGACAATTATTCTCAACATGTATGCTGTGATTCTTTCACTGTGCAAATTAAGAATATAATTGTGTCCAGTTGATTTGTATGCAAAAATGCACCTAGGTATTAGTTTACTCCCTCCCTCTCCATCTCCTTTTCTTGGCTCCAAAAGATGCATAATCAGAATTCTACTAATGACAAATTAGCACTCTGAAAGGTCTGGCTCTGCCCAAGGCAAATTTACACAGCTGGCTAAAGTAATCACATGGTGGGATGCTGTTTTTCTGCTTAAATATACTTGTGGTCTATCAAAAGTTCACTATTGCATAGTTGTTTACTTTTGATCCAACAAGGCCTACATTTTCCATGGGACAGCACTTCATGCCACACTGTAGCCATAGAAACTGTCGACAGCGACATGGGCTGCATGAGATAATAATACCCAGATTTGCTAAACAGTCTTAAAATTGTTGTTTGTGTGATTTTTCTGACCTAGGTCGCCCAGATGTGTTGATTTATTTGCATATTTTGAAGCTCAGGAGACCATACCTCAAGTTCTAAAAATAGCTGTGCATATTTTGTTCCTCTTGATCTGGCTACAAATACAAGTAGGTATAGGAAAGAAAAACAATCCTCAATTTTAACTTCAAAATCCAATAGTATTATTTTCTAAAATTAAGATAATGGTGAAAATCAAAGTAATCATTTCAGAGTTGACAAGGTAGGTGCTGAATGCAAATCATATTACTTCTCTTGCTAAGCCTCTTGCCTAACAATTAGTAGTCACTTTATTTATGCATCCATTTTAAATTTTATTCAAAATAGTTGCTGAAACCTATAACATATGCAATGTTGTGGAGGACATTTAGAGAAAAGACCTTCAACAATCCTAATTATGAAAATGTGAAAAAAAAGAAGTAGAGAAGAAAGAACTATTTTGATATAATTAATTTAAATCTGATGAAACAAATGTTTATTAAGATACTCATTTTATTGTCAAAATATGTCAACTTCACATATACATAGATATACATATATCATTATTAGTTGGTCTGACCAATTACTAGTTGCATATTGTTTTAACATGAATATGCATATCGTTTTGATGTTTAGATTTAGAAAAATCTTAGAACATTAGGAAAAGAAAATGCTATAAAGTCACAATGTTTAGCACTATTTCTTTGCAAAGGGAGAGTAAATAATGAAAAGAGAGAAAGGAAAGCATTAATATTTGCACTCCCATGTTCACTGAAGTATAATTCACAATAGTCAAGATATGGAAACAATCTATCTAAATGTCTATCAGTGGATGAATATATAAAGAAAATGTGGTACACATATATAATGAAATATTATTTAATCTTATGAAGGAAGGAAATCTTGAAATATGCGACAATATGGATAACCTTGGAGGATATTATGCTAAGTAAAATAAGCTAGTCATCAAAGAACACATACTGTATTTTTCCACTTATATGAAGTATCTAAAATAGCCAAACTCATGGAAGCAGAAGTAGAATGGTGGTGGCCTGGGGATGGGAGAAGAAGGAAATGAAAAGCTATTCAACAGATGTAAAGTTTCAGTCACACAAAATGAGTAAGTTGCTGTACAACATCATGACTATAGTTAACAATACTATATTGTACACTTAAAAATTGTTAAAAGAGTATATCTCATGTTGAATGTTCTTATTACAATTTTTAAAAATGTACTGTATTTGTAATCTATCCTTCTTTCTTTTTTTGCATGAAATCGTAAAGGGTTTTGCACTATTTTGATTTACATTGAATTATGTAGAAATGCAACTACTCTATAAATCAAGAGAAAATTATATACTATTCCATTTGGGAATTTACTAAGAGTATTTCATGTTGTGGGAAATAAAATAAAAACGGTAACACCAATGATAATATTTAGGTAGACAGTATAACGCACAGAATGAATTAGCACACATGGCAGTGAATCCACTGTGATTTTACCTACAGGCACAACCTTCTCGCCACTTCATATCATTTAGTGCAGACCTGCTGGAGCATTGACAGGAAAAGACAGCAGTGTTTATTCCCAAATTGCCATTAGATATATTTGATAGATTATTTTTAGTTATGCATAGGCAGATAATTATTTAATCTATGGATTTAATTTCAGGAAAGTAAAGAAATATTAGAAAATTATAAACATATTTTTATATAACTGACAAATTATCTAGTATTAATTCACAAAAAATATTTAAAGAGTTACATTTATCTCTCAAAATCATTCACAAGTTTATCCTGCTACACAAAAAGTCAGTAATGCATAAAAATGAATACAACAAATAATAACTTATAACAATATACAATATGTGCCATCATGAAGAAGAAACAAAGTACTATTAAGAGCACACAGGTAAAAAAACCAGGCTTTGAAAGATGAGTAGAATTTACTAGCAAGGCTGTAGAGAGGATGAAGGAATAATGAATGATGACTGTAGAGATAAGACTATGTATAGGACGGGTTTAGGAAAAGGAAAATGGTCTCAATCCTTGGGAGAATTTACATTGTAGACAAACACTCTTTAATTTTGCTTTCAAATTGTATTGAAAAATATGAATAACAGACAGGAATAACATTTGGAACTTCTTGGGACTCCATATTTGGATCCCCTTCCATGAACACTCTTGTGGAAGCTGTTTTTCTCTCTCCTGGATTTCCCCCCTGGAGTCCCCTTCCACACTCTCTTGTGGAAGCCTGTCTTCCCCTCCTAAACGTCATCTCTCTATTCCCTTCCACTCAGTGTGGAAGCTGCTTTCCTCTCCTGGATTCCATCTTTCTGGATTCTCCCACTCAGTGTGAGAGTTAGCTGTTTCTTTCTCTCTCCTTCTACTGTTTCTCTCTCTCTCTCTAAATACATCACTTTCTAAAAAAAAAAAAAAAAAAAGTTGGAGCTTCTCATGTGGAATACAAAAGAATGAATGCAGAGGAAACAAATAGAGAAAAACCTACTAGAAACAAGTTATACAAATGACAGTAGAACTGAAGTAAGTGGGAAGTAAGAGTACTAAAATTTTTTATATTAAAAGTATTTTCATATTTTTACAACATAGAAATAATAAAATTGTGTTTCAAGTAATCATATATGACTCAATCTCATGCCAATTGAATGAGTAGCATCCCTGTCCCTTACATTTCAACTCAATGCCTGTTGAGTTTATGACTAGACTCAAAACTTATTTCAGAACCCAAATTTGTCTAGCTTTAATCATGTTGGTGCCCTAGAATATGCAGAGGTTATGAGACTTAGTCTGGCTGATCCAAACAGAAACCACCTGTGTTCTGGCGGTGTTTGTAAGGGTAGAGTAATTTAGTGGTTGAGTGTACATTTTTAGAGCTTATGGTAGGCAGATTAATGTCCGCCCACCCTCTAACCCCACCACAAAAATGTCAACGTTCTGCCCCAGAACTTGTGAATATGTTATGTTATCTGGTGAAGGAGAAAGAAGTTTGCAATAGAATTAAGTTTGCTAATCAGGTGACAGTAAAATAGAGAGTGTATTCCAGATTATACAGATAGATGCAATATAATCACAAGAGTTTTTCAAATTGAAAAAGAGAGGCAGAAAAGACAGAGCCAAAGAAAGGTGTGACTATGGAAGAGGTCAGATGAGATGTGGTGCGAAGAGGACTCAAGATTAAAACAGAGCCAGACCATCTGGGTTCAAATCCCAGCAATGCCTCATAGTAACTGTGCAATGCTGGATTAGTTGCTCAACTTCTCTTTTCCTCCATTTCTCATCTGTAAAATAAGGATGATGACAGTAATAGTATATAACTTCTAGGATTGTTATAAGGATGGAATGAGTTATCTGCATGTACTTTTGTTAATCACTAGGAACGGAGGCTAGCATTTAGTGAATGCTGTCTAAACCACTGTTAGAGTTACTCTCTAGTGTTATACAGACATGTAATCTCTGAACTCAGGAGGAAAATTCTGGAGGAAGGGTCTTGGCTGTTGTTTCTTCTCTGCCTGGAATATTTTCCAGGAATCCCTGTTGCTTGCTTCTTCTCTTCGTGTGATACTCTATGTAAATGCTGCATTGCCACTGAGCTATGGTTGACTTTCTACTCCCAGCATTTCTAGCTTTCTTATCTGACATTTCCCCCCATTGTACTTATAAATATTTGCTGTACTAAAGATTAGTTTATATGTTTTTATTGGTCTTCTATAAATGAATAAAGGCTAGGATTTTCTTGTTGTTGTTCACTGCTGTATCCCTAATGTCGAGCACAGTGCTTAGAATAGAGTGGGAGCTCAACCAATATTTGATCAACTGATGAATAAATGCATTAATCCATTTCAGATAATGCTGGAGCTCTTAGGGTGCCTTGAGTGATTTTCAGATATAGCCACAGTGCAAGGGCTTGCTAAACTGCACCACAAAATGCTCTACAGCATTGCTTATTTTGTTACTGCCACTGCTATCTGTTTTCTTGGTCTCCTCCTTTTTAACATTGCATTGGTTTTGCTTGACTTCAGTTGCTTCACACTGTATTCTGTGTCTACTGTTAAAGAGGTATTTTACTTAGTTTGCCATCTGGTCTCCTATAATGTCTCGGGCTTCATGCTCTTCCCTTTGTTTTTATCAGGTCCATAGGTCTTACTGTTCACATGTTAACTCTCTGGCTTAGGCAGAGCTGCCCTTACACACAATGGAATGTCCATTTTGGTTTCTAAGACTTCTATAATCTGTCCTACCTGCATTTTCTGTATCAACCTAATGAAGGACTTTTTGCCTCACTTTGATAGTTTTGAATGGGAAAAATCCTATAGAATTCTGCTAAGGAAGGTTTCTTCCCACAAATATCACTGTTTGTTTTCTCTAGTCTTTTTCAGTATCTCATTTCGCAAAGTGTAGGAGAATGACCATAACTTTTGGGTCCACTATAGTGGATTAGAACTCAGGCTATGAAAGGTATTAGATCAGGCCTTTGGAGTTTATCTCCATTGCTAAAGGTGGTCCCTTGGCCTACGCCTGCTTCTTCCACCCCTAACCTCCATCTCGCTTTACTATTAACTCTTGATGGTCCTTTGGTTATAAGCTGAGTCATCATTTCTTCAGGAATGTCTTCATTGAGTTCCCAGTCTTGTCAGTCGCCCCTTATGTACTCTCATGTGATACACCATACTTTCACTTTGTTGCATGTGTCAGCTTGCGTATCTGTTTATGTATTTGACTGGTATGTTTTCCTCAGCTATAGAGAGCCACTCTGCTTTACTTAGCATTATATCTGAACACACATGATAGATACTGAAGAAATATTTTTGCTTTATTTTCTCTATCACAGGATGTACCACTGTTAGTATATTTAAAAATATAGTTTGGATCTTCTAAAGCATAAACTCCGAGAGTTCACCTACTGGGTCTGTTTCCTAAGGCTTATCATAGTTCTACGTTACAGACACTCAAAACTGTTTGTTAAATGACTGGATAAATAAAATGTATGGATTTCACTAAATTAATGCTGTTTATATTAACACCAACATTCCTTCTGAGTACCTTTTTGGTGTATTCAAAAGGAATTATTTCTCTCTACTCTGATAAGATTCCCATGACTGTTGCTTCTAAAGTCACCTAGAAACCAACGGAAAACATTCGCTTAAAATGCTGGGCTTTCCTTCTCAGTATCTCTCCTTCATCTCACATCCTAACCTGAAATTTTCAATTCCTAATGAAACTCTATCTTCAAGTAAACCTAGCTTGAGAGTTCCCTTACACTCTTTTTTCAAAAGTGTAGACTCTTCCTCCAGTGATTCAGAAGACAGGGTTCTGATTTCTGGTTTCCTGCTTTGTCAGGTTCCTAATAAGCTCACAAATAATTATGTTCAATGAATAAATGAAGGATCCATAAATTCTTCACTTGTGTGGAAGGAGCCACACAAATACAGGGAACTGAAGAGCAACCTTCAAATTAACAAAGAACCAAACAGAGCTAACATTTCAGAAATAATCATATATATCTAGAGAGGAGCCTAATGCAGTCTTAGTTAGAGCAAGTTCCAGTTATAATGTGTTTTCTATAGACTCGAAAAAAAATAAATTGCACCTAAATTTTGAGGATTTTATTCATTGATGTTTATCCATGCATATAGATTGGACATTAAATGGAATTTCTGTATCCCTGGTTAAGGTTAAAGATTATAACCAAGACTTCTAGATTCATAGAAAAGTTATTCTGCTATACAATTTAATGTACCGTTACAGTTAGTTACACAAGTTATTTATAAGTAGGTATATTCACTGGGGCAAAATTTGATGATCTAAGTTTGTTATCAGTTATCAGTTATTTTTAAAATGTAAAGTGGTATTTGACTATTATTAGTAATATGTTAAGAGTATATATACCAACTCTTTTTTTCTTAAATTTTTACATTGACACATAATAATTGAACACATTATGGGGTATATAGTGATGTTGTGATTCATATAGTGTAGAAGTAGCAGATCAATGTAATTAGCAAGTGCACATCTCAAAATTTATAATTTATTTGTGTTGGGAACAGTCAATATCCTCTGCCTAGCCGTTTGAAACTATTTCATAAATTAACTATAGTCATCACATAGTGATATAGAACATTGCAATTTATTCTTCCTATCAGGCTTAAATTTTGTATCTTTCAACAAATCTTTTCCTATTTTTTCCCCCAACCCTTCTTATCCTCTGGTATCTTCTGTTCTACTTTTTACTTCTATGAGATCAAAATTTTAAAGCCTCCACACTGAGTGAGAACGTGCAGTGTATACCCAAACAGAATACTATTCAGCAATAAAAAACAAACAAAATCCTGTCATTCACGCCAACATAGATGGAACTGGAAGACATTATGTTAAGTGAAATAAGCCAGGAACAGAAAGGTAAACACATTACCTACTTTTAATCATATTTTTGGTTCAAGTTTTCAACTTTTTGTTGTTAAAGTTTTGTTTACCTTTTCTTAGGGAAAGTACAAAACATCACACTGACAATCATTGAAGATTAGCTATTTTTTTTTGTTTTTTTACTTTTTAAAATCTAAAGCTAGCAACTCAGATGCCTTGCTTTCCCATTTTTTTATCTTGTAAATAAAATATGTTAATATGTTCACTGTTATTATCAAAGAGGAGGAGTCGTGGCATTCTGTAACATTACAGTTCAGGTGGAAAAGGAAGACTTCCATGAGGCAAAGGAAACAAAGAAGGTCATAAGCTATTAAATTTTTATTTTCCTTGACTCTCTAGAGGAAGAAATAACTAAAAATATGCCACATCTTGCTTTTCTGAAGTGGCTGTTAAGAAACAGAAAAGAAGGTTGCAGTGTTGAAACATTGAGTAGTCTCATTTTTGTGAGTCATTCTGGAACCTAGATCATATAAAAAATGACTTTCAATAATTAGGGATAAAAGGGTGACCCACACACATTACCTCTATTCTCTACCTCACTCCTTTTCTGAATACTGAATCAGTAGGCTTTATGTGGATTGTAGGCAGAATTTTGGATAAAATAATTCTCTCTTGATTCTGATATTCTTCCATATGTATCATCCCTCACTCTTTGTTTCAAAGATCACATGTTGATAAAAAGATAAGTAAGGATTGATAAGTAAAAACTTAATGGTTTGTAATATTCATAGTTTTAAGTCTTCAGTTCCTCTTCATTGCATAGTAGATACACATAACTGTAACAGTAATGATACAGGAGGCACTATTGTAAGCACTCTACACATGCTAATTTTATAGTAAATCTATGATAAACATATTATACCTATATTACAAATAATAAAACTGAAACTAAAAAAGTTAAGTAACTAGTTTAAGCATTCAAAGAAAGGATTTGAACTCAAAAGTCTGGCCCCAGAACTGCCTCCTTTTTAACAGGATAAGGTAGTATATGTGTAAGGCATATGAAACAAAAACTGTTAGTCTAGTTACTAAGTTTCAATAATAATGATAATTTATTTCAGATATTCTAACAGAAGAAGAGAAACATTTAGAATAAATATTAAGTTTTATTTCTGTCTTTGAAACTTTTTACCACACACACATGTCCACACATATCTTGTGTGTTCATATAAAGAAAAATCTAAGTGAAATACATTGGTTAAGGTTTGTTTCACTGAAATGTTTTCCCATTTAGAGTAGGAATTTTCTTAATCACTTTTGCATTAGTCCTCAATTTCCATGGTTTTCCTTGCAATATCATTTTTTGTGTCATCAAGAAGGTTGCTGATGCTCTTTTTCTTAAAAGAGCTTCACCATTATCTCCAGGATTTTCACACAAGGCACTGATAAACACTCTAACTTTTAATGCTAGGACTTTGTTGATTTTACCAGAAGACAGCAATTGAACATTTTCAGGTAATTACTGGGATCCATATTCTTTTCTTAAATGGTTCTTTATTTTTATTTTTTATTTTATTATTGTAGTTTCGGTTCTGGGGTACATGTGCAGATCATGCAGGATTGTTGCATAGGTACACACACAGCAAGGTGGTTTGCTGCCTTCATCCCTGTCACCTCTATCTGGTATTTCTCCCCACGTTATCACTCCCCACCCTCCCCACTCCCTGCTGTTCCTCCCCTAGCTCCCCACCAACTGACTGCAGTGTGTGATGCTCCCCTCCTTGTGTCCACATGTTCTCATTGTTCAACATCCATCTATGAGTGAGAACATGAGGTGACTGATTTTCTGTTCTTGTGTCAGTTTGCTGCGAAAGATGGTTTCCACATTCATCCATGTCCCTACGAATGACACGAACTCAACATTTTTTATTGCTGCATAGTATTCCATGGTGTATATGTGCCACATTTTCCTTATCTAATTGATCATTGATGGACATTTGGGTTGCTTCCAAGTATTTGCTATTGTGAACAGTGCCACAATGAACATACGTGTGCATGTATCTTTATAATAGTGTACTGACTGAAACTTTGAGGACTTGCAATTATCCTGTCATGCTACAAGGAATAACAACTAAGTCAATGCATAAACAGGAATATAACATATTTCCTGTAACAACTGCCCTCTGGCAGAAAGTGATTGTAAGATGCCATCAATTGTAAGATATATTCCAATTGAAGAGATGTTAAACTGTAAAAAAGTGCATATCATAATTTTTGATATATGGTAATTTAGACAAAGTTTTATTTGCATTATTAATCAATGCAGAACAGATATGGACTTTTTTTGTTTTTATATTTCTAATTTTATTTTATCAATATTATTTTTTCACTATTTTATTATAATTTAAGTTCTTGGGTACATGTGCAGAACATGCAGGTTTGTTACATAGGTATACATGTGCCATGGTGGTTTACTGCACCCATCAACTTGTCTTCCACATTAGATATTTCTCCCAATGCTATTCCTTCCCTAGCCCCTCACCCACTGACAGGTGCCAATGTGTGATGTTTCCCTCCTATGTCCATGTGTTCTCGTTGTTGAACTTCCACTTATGAGTGAGAACATGCAGTGTTTGGTTTTCTATTCTTGTGCTAGTTTCCAGAGAATGTGGTTTCCAGCTTCATCCATGTCCCTGCAAAGGACATGAACTCATCGTTTTGTATGGCTGCACAGTATTCCATGGTGTATATATGCCACATTTTCTTTAACCAGTCTATCATTGATGGAAATTTGGGTTGATATTATGAACAGTGCCACAATAAACATATGTGTACTTGTGTCTTTATAGTAGAATGATTTATAATCCTTTGGGTATGTACACAGTAATGGGATTGCTGGGTCAAATGGTATTTCTAGTTCTAGATCCTTGAGGAATTGCCACACTGTCTTCCACAATGGTTGAACTAATTTACACTCCCACCAACAGTATAAAAGCATTCCTGTTTCTCCACATCCTCTCCAGCATCTGTTGTTTCCTGATTTTTTAATGATCGCCATTCTAACTGGTGTGGGATGGTATCTTAATGTGGCTTTGATTTGCATTTCTCTAAGGGCCATCAATGATAAGACTTTGCTGAAGTTGCTTATCAGCTTGAGATATTGGACTGAGACGATGGGGTCTTCTAAATATACAATCATATCATCTGCAAATAGAGATAATTTGACTTTCTCTTAACTAATGGAATACCCTTTATTTCTTTCTCTTGCCTGATTGCCTTGGCCAGACCTTCCAATACTATGTTGGCTAGGAGTGGTAAGAGCATCCATGTCTTGTGCCAGTTGTCAAAGAGAATGCTTCCAGTTTTTGTCCATTCACTATGATATTGACTGTGGGTTTGTCATATATAGCTGTTATTATCTTGAGATGCATTTCTTTTCTTTTCTTTCTTTTTTTTTTTATTGTCCTTTAGGCTCTGGGGTATATGTGCAGATCATGCAGGATTGTTGCAAAGGTACATACAAGGCAATGTGGTTTGCTGCCTCCATCACCCCGTCATGTAAATCTGACATTTCTCCCCATGTTATCCCTCCTCAATCTCTCTACCCTTTGCTGTCTCTACCTTTGTCCCCCATAACAGACCCCAGTGTGTGATGCTCCTCTCCCTGTGTCCATGTGTTCTCATTGTTCAACAGCCATCTATGAGTGAGAACATGCAGTATTTGATTTTCTGTTCTTGTGTCAGTTGGCTGAGAATGACGGTTTCCAGATTCATCCATGTCCCTACAAAGGTCAGGAACTCATCATTTTTTATGGCTGCATAGTATTCCATGGTGTATATGAGCCACATTTTCCTTGCCCAGTCTATCGTTGATGGGCATTTGGGTTGGTTCTAGGTCTTTGCTATTGTAAACAGTGCTGCAATGAACATACATGTGCATATGTTTTTATAATAGAACAATTTATAATCCCAGTAATAGGATTGCTGGGTCAAATGGAATTTCTATATCCAGGTCCTTGAGGAATTGCCACACTGTCTTCCACAATGGTGGAACTAACTTACACTTCCACCAACAGTGTAAAAGTGTTCCTATTTCTCCACATCCTCTCCAGCATCTGTTGTCTCCAGATTTTTTAATGATCACCATTCTAACTGGCATGAGATGGTATCTCAATGTGGTTTTGATTTGCATTTCTTTAATAACCAGTGATGATGAGCATTTTTTCATGTTTGTTGGCCTCATAAATATCTTCTTTTGAAAAGTTTCTGTTCATGTCCTTCACCCTCTTTTGAATGGGTTTGTTTGTTTGTTTGTTTCTTGTAAATCTGTTTTGGTTCTTTGTAAATTCTGGATATTAGCCCTTTTCAGGTGGGTAGATTGCAAAAATTTTTTCCCATTCTGTTGGTTGCTGGCTCACTCTAATGATTGTTTCTTTTGCTGTGCAGAAGCTCTGGAGTTTAATTAGATCCTAATTGTCTATTTTGGCTTTCGTTGCCAATGCTTTTGGTGTTTCAGTCATGAAGTCCTTGCCTATGCCTATGTCCTGAATGGTTCTGCCTAGGTTTTCTTCTAGGGTTTTTATGGTGTTAGGTCTTATGTATTTAATCCATCTGGAATTAATTTTAGTGTAAGGTGTCAGAAAGGGGTCCAGTTTCTGCTTTCTGCACATGGCTAGCCAGTTTTCCCAAAACCATTTATTAAACAGGGAATCCTTTCCCCATTGCTTCTTTTGGGGTCAGGTTTGTCAAAGATCAGATGGTTGTAGACATGTGGCATTGCCTCTGAGGCCTCTGTTCTGTTCCATTGGTCTATATCTCTGTATTGATACCAGCACTATGCTGTTTTGATTACTGTAGTCTTTTAGTACAGCTTGAAGTCAGGCAGAGTGATGCCTCCAGCTTTGTTATTTTTGCTTAGAATTGTCTTGGCTATGAGGGCTCTCTTTTGGTTCCATATGAAGTTTAAGGCCTTTTTTTCCAGTTCTGTGAAGAGGGTCATAGGTAGCTTGATGGGGATAGTGTTGAATCTATAAATTACTTTGGGCAGTATTGCCATTTTCACAATATTGATTCTTCCTAACCATGAGCATGGAATGTTTTTCCATCTGTTTGTGTCCTCTATTATTTTCTTGAGCAGTGGTTTGTTGTTTTCCTTGAAGAGGTCCTTTACATCCTTTGTTAATTGTATTCCTAGGTATTTTATTCTCTCTGTAGCAATTGTGAATGGCAGTTCATTCTTGATTTGGCTCTAAGTCTGTTATTGGTGTATAGGAATGCTTGTGATTTCTGCACATTGATTTTTTATCCTGAGACTTTGCTTAAGTTGCTTATCAGTTTAAGGAGCTTTTGGGCTGAGATGATGGGGTCTTCTAAATATACAATCATGTCATCTGTAAATAGATATGATTTGACTTCCTCTTTTCCTAATTGAATACCCTTTATTTGTTTTTCTGGCTTGACTGCTCTGGCCAGAACTTCCAATACTACATGGAATAGGAGTGGTAATAGAGGGCATCATTGTCTTGTGCCAGATATCAAAGGGAATGCTTCCAGTTTTTGCCCATTAAGTATGATATTGGCTATGGGTTTGTCGTAAGTAGCTTTTATTATTTTGAGAGAGATTTCATTGATACCTAATTTATTGAGAGTTTTTAGCATAAAAGACTGTTGTATTTTGTCGAAGGCCTTCTCTGCATCTATTGAGAAAATCACGTGGTTTTTGTCCTTGGTTCTGTTTATGTGGTAGATTATGTTTTTACACTTGAGTATGTTGAAGCAGCCTTGCATCCCTGGGATGAAGCCTACTTGATCGTGATGGATAAGCTTTTTGATGTGCTGTTACAATTGGTTTACTGAGAGATTTTGTCACCACCAGGCCTGTCTTACAGGAGCACTAAACATAGAAAGGAACAACCCTACCAGCCACTCCAAAAATGTACCAAACTGTAAAAAGCATCGACACAATGAAGAAACTGCAACTAATGGGCAAAACAACCAACTAGCATCAAAATGGCAGAATCAAATTCACACATAACAATATTAACCTTAAATGTAAATGGGCTAAATGCCCCAATCAAAAAACACAGACTGGCAAATTGGATAAAATGTCAAGACCCTTTGGTGTGCTGTATTCAGGAGACCCATCTCACATGCAAAGACACACATAGACTCAAAATAAAGGAATGGAGGAAGATTTATCAAGCAAATGGAGAGCAAAAAAATGCAGGACTTGCAATCCTAGTCTCTGATAAAATAGACTTTAAGCCAACAAAGATCAAAAGAGACAAAGAAGGGCATTACATAATGGTAAAATGATCAATGTAACAAGAAGAGCTAACTATCCTAAATATATACGCACCCAATACAGGAGCACCCAGATACATAAAGCAAGTTCTTAATAACCTACAATGAGACTTAGATTCCCACACAATAATAGTGGGAGACTTTAACACTCCACTGTCAATATTAGACAGATCAATGACACAGAAAATTAACAAGGATATCCAGGACTTGAACTCAGATCTGGACCAAGCAAACCTAATGGACATCTACAGAACTCTCCACCCCAAATCCACAGCATATATATTCTTCTCAGCACCAGATCACACCTACTCTAAAATTGACGACATAATTGGAAGTAAATCACTCCTCAGCAAATGCAAAAGAACAGAAATAATAACAAACAGTCTCTCAGACCACAATGCAATCAAATTAGAACTCAGGACTAAGAAACCGCACAACTTCATGGAAAATGAACAACTGGCTCCTGAATGTTGACTAGATAAACAATAAAATTAAGGCAGAAATAAAGATGTTCTTAGAAACCAAAAAGAATGAAGACACAACGTACCAGAATTTCTGGGACACATTTAAAGCAGTGTTTATAGGAAAACTCATAACAATGAATGCCCACATGACAAGCAAGGAAATATCTAAAATCAACACCCTATCATCAAAATTGAAAGAGTTAGAGGAGCAAGATCAAAAAGCTCAAAAGCTAGCAGAAGACAAGAAATAACTAAGATCAGAGCAGAACTGAAGGAGATAGAGACAAAAAACATCCTTCAAAAAATCAATAAATCGAGGATCTGTTTTTGAAAAGATCAACAAAATAGACAGACTACTAGCCAGATTAATAAAAAAGAAAAGAGAGAAGAATCAAATAGATGCAATAAAGAATGATAAAGGGGATATCACCACTGATTCCACAGAAATACAAACTACCATCAGAGATTACTATAAACAACTCTATGCACACAAACCAGCAAACCTGGAAGTAATGGACAAACTCCTGGACACTTGCACCTTCCCAATCCTAAAACAGGAAGAAGTCAAAACCCTGAATAGACCAATAACAAGGGCTGAAGTTGAGGCAACAATTAGTAATCTACCAACCAAAAAAAGCCCATGTCCAGATGGGTTCACAGCCGAAATCTACCAGACGTACAAAGAGGAGTTGGTACCACTCCTTCTGAAACTATTCCAAACAATCCAAAAAGAGGGAATTCTTCCCAACTCATTTATGAGACCAACATCATCCTGATACCAAATCCTGGCAGAGACTCAACAAAAAAAGAAAACTTCAGGCCAATATCCATGATGAATATAGTTGCAAAAATCTTCAACATTTTTCTTATCTAAGAATTATGTTGAAGAATG
>CAUYLG010035560.1:63-71956 GCA_963573385.1 Cacajao melanocephalus
TCTCACACTGTGATGGGAAACACTGTCAAGACCTGAAACTCTATAGCAAAGTATCAGATACCAGTGTGTAGTCACAGATAAGGTGAGGGAACAGGCCTAGGAGAATGGTGTGGGTTTTTACTGATGTCATTCTTCTCCACTCCGTGGGGGACAATCTCTTCCTTTGAAAGATGATGCAAAGCTTCCACTCATTTCTGTGTCCTTTTTCCAATTTACTTTCTATGTCTCTGTTGGTTGAAAAAGTAAACATAATCTTTGAAGTTTAGTAAGTATACTTTGGTTTCTTTCACTGTGAAGTGTTTCCTAATGAAAGCAGAAAGAATATAAATTTTGCATCTTTCAGAAAATGCGACTTTCCAAACTAGGAACAAATTTCTTACTAAGATACCTATTTCTCTCCAGATTACTTTTCCTTCTATTATTTCTTTCTAGAAAAGAAAATAATTGTTTTCACAGAAATTTCTGTTTGATTACAATTTGCTGATCATCTTGTATGTGCCAAATGCAGTGCTAAGTGGATGAGCCACTGGTTGTCATTGAATCATAGCCAGTTTGAACTCTACTTCTGTGACTTCCTAGTTGAGAGCTCTTGGATGTGTTATTTAATCTCTCTGTGAACCTCTAATTTGTCATTTCTAAAATATAGACTGAAAGACCTTCTTTTAAGTTTGCTGCCAAAAATAAAACAAGATATGGGTAAAGATCTGGGCACATAGCAGGAATTCAGTAAATGTCATGTATTTTTCTCCTCCCTCTCAGGCCCTGTGCTATTAGGATATTTTATAGTGAAAAATACAAAATTGTCTAATGTTAACATATGAAAAATAAATTATGATTCTCATTTATTCAGACTAGAAAGATATATGTTCAAAGCAAATGAGTTTTTCTATAGAATTGCAATTAGGAAATATTCATTCTCTCTGTTACTTCCACCAAGAAAGTAGCCATTCCCATTATATACTTAAAATGTAAAAATATACATTAATATAAAAATTGCAGAACTGGCTTTAAAAAGCTGAGCTAAAGCAATTTTTTCACTGACTATGTAAAGACACAGTTCAGTCAGAAGAGTTACATGAGGCAAGCACGATTTTTTGGTTGTATACCCAAGGCAATTTCTCTTCTTTTTCTTTTTAAGAAAATTTTTTTCTGTTTTCCCTGCTGCTGTAGCCTAGCTGCAATGTTTTTATAGCCCATTCAGTTCTTCTAGGATTTCATCATATTCCAGTTGACACCAGCTGTTCTGAGTAGTCCCAGGGGCCCACTTTGATTCCCAATATATAACCTGAGTTTGGCAAGTCTAGTTTAACATTGTCCACATCAATCTAAGAATTAAAAGGAATCTGAGGTTGTTAAATCAAAAATAGTTTTTACTTAGGCAAGGAGATGAAGATGAAATGAAGGCTAAAGGGTTGTATGCTTTTCCAGAAGATACAGTGAATCCCACAACAGAGCACTTGTGTCACATAGCATCCTCATCAACTAAGTTATCTACCCTAGGGGAAAAGTGCTGCAAATTTCCATTAGGAAGATTCATTTGCTATTTGTTAAGTTGCTGGAATTTTCAGCCTTCTCAGTGTAACTTTTAGCTGGTTAAATACCTGGCATACTGGAAAAAGCTGAAAAAAAGGCTCAAAATTTCTAGTTAAGTTTTTTAACTTCTCTTCTCATTCATAACATTATTTTGACTCAGTTTTCTCATCTATAAACTGGCCAAACTAAACTCAATTCTTCCTACCAGAGCCCTATGAGTATCAAAAGAGATAATAAATGAGATGAAGAATGTGAATGCATTAAAAGAGTTGTTAAGTATTCTGCTAATATGAGTCGTACAATGGTTTTCATAGAATAAGGTAAGTTTTGCATTCCGATAAATGTGAGGAGAAAAAAAAATCTATGCCTGAGGAGTAAATGTGTGGGAAAAATAATGTCATAAGGTACGTTGAGAGTGTGATGAGTAGGAGAGTGTACGGAGTGTATGTCAATGTATACATGGGAGAGATGAAGTTAATCAGTAATGTCAGGACTGAACTTTAAGGTTTCTGAATGCTAGATAAGGTAACTGGATTCTATACTGTAGATGGCAGGGTATCATGCAATGCTTTTGAGCAAAGAATAGGAAGACTAAAACTTGGTAAGGAAACTGTGGAAGCTTAGAGGGCTGATGAGAGAGAGTAAGCCTGGTTCTAGAGTTCAGGTGGTAAACAATAGTAATCATTCAGGGATAGATAAGTGATTATTTATATTATGATTTTGGTAATAAGGATGAAAAGAGATAGGTGAGAGCTACTCTAAAGGAAAACCATCCCATGTTTCGGTCAACTTTGATCTAGGAGCCTATATGTCTTTTTCACCACTGTATTTCTAATACCTCTGTCAATATCCAACACATCTGTACTCAATGAATAATAATGAATGGTTGTTTAATAATGAATTAGGATGGAAGTGAGGATGTGAAGAGAACAAAAGGAGATCCTGAGATGCTGATCTTGAGTGATCCAGAAAAATACTGGTATAACTGATAATCTGTACATACAGTCAGTAATTTTGAAAGAGAAACTAGCTTTAGGAAAAGGGAAGTTCAATATTATGCATATTACAGTTTGCATGTCAATAAGACATCAAGATAGAGCTGTTAAGAAAGTAGCTGAAGGTGCCAAATAGAAGAAGCTTGAGAGAGAAGTTTGAGATTTGAGATGTGAAGGACATTAGGTACGATGGTAGATGTAGTCCACAAAAATCTTTTCCAAATGCTTGGAATTCACACACATGTGCTCACACAAAAGGCTGGCAGAGACCTTTAAGTAACTTGAATAAAACTAGTTCCTGCTCCTGCCCTAGACCTACCTGGATCTTGTGAAAATGCCTTTAAAAAAATGCAGTATTGACCTCAAACTTTCTTGAGGAGATGATCAAAGGAGATTACATTGGTTTGCAAATAATAGAACTTCCTCAAAAACTTG
The DNA here is from genome assembly GCA_963573385.1 of Cacajao melanocephalus. Taxonomy (NCBI): domain Eukaryota; kingdom Metazoa; phylum Chordata; class Mammalia; order Primates; family Pitheciidae; genus Cacajao; species Cacajao melanocephalus. The sequence goes on from CAUYLG010035560.1 coordinate 3,027, forward strand.
TTTTCGTCCATCTCTTTCCCAGGCCCCACATAGCCCAATCGTGGTTTCATTTTTTTGCCCTTTCTCATAAAAATGCTCTTCTCCTGACATTTTCAGTTTTGATGTCTTTTCTTTTCTTCTCCTTCCCTACTGCCCTCTCCCAAACTCTATGACTCTAGTTTTTCAGCATTATCTAGAATAGCACAAGTTCAGTGCCCCAAACAAAAGATCCTTTATCTTCATAGAAATGAAAGAGTGAGAGGGTTGTAAATATTTACCGTTCAATATTGTTTTTCTTGTCATCATTTAAAATTCTTTGGTGGCACTTTCACCCTGCTGTATGCTGTGGTAAAAACAAAAAGAAAGCAATGAGAAGACCAAAGTTCAGAGCTTTGTCAAGAAAATGGCTTTGTTTTGAGCCAAAGCATCATGCATGACGTTCTTTAGTAAAACAAAAATAATATGACTTCTTTATCTTCAAGAACTCTTTCATAATCTCACCTCTAGATTCTGAAATTCTGGAGTTAATATCTAATGTTGTAATGGCTACAGGTAATGCTAGGATTTATTTGCTGCCTCAAGTCAAACCCATAGCTGACAAGGTTTTTCATGAGAACCAGCTCTTTATGATAGCTAATGATTATGGCAAGTGAATAAATATCAATAAATCAATAAAACATAAGCAACAAATAAATTATTAGGGACTTTTTTGAGGGGCTGATTTTTCATTGTTTAGAGCTACCAGGGTCTAGTACTAAGAACTCTGTTACCTCCAAGTTAGTGTTTTGACCTTTGATTCAAGGGTTCTTCTCTTCCGTCCTTCTCTCCCTCCTTCCCTCCCTCCTCTCTTTCTTCCTCCCTTCCTTCCCTCCTTCCTTCTCTCCTTCCTTCCCTCTTTGTCCTCTTTGTTTCTCTCTCTCTCTCATTCTTCCTTCAATGTTGTCATTGTCATTTGCAGTCTGAAATTTCCTTTTAAAAATATTAAGTGCATTTAATAAAATATATAGTATTATAAAGAAAATAAATTATTTTTAAATGCAGTTATGAAAATATTTAAAAAGTTTAGCATATACTAACATATATACTTCTTTTTTTTTTATTATTGTATTTGGGCTCTGGAATACATGTGCACGTCCTCCATCCTGCAGGATTGTTGCATAGGTACATACATGCCATGGTGGTTTGCTGTCTCCATCCGCCTCCCCACCCCGCCCCCATTGCCTACATCAGGCATTTCTCCCTGTTATCCCTCCCACTCCTCCCCGCCCTCCCTCCCCACTCTATCCTTCCCCTCCCCTCCCCTCCACCCCCTGACCTAACCCTGTGAGTGTTCTTCCCTTCCCTGTGCCCAAGTGTTCTCATTGTTCATCACCTGCTATGAGTGAAAACATGCAGTGTTTGGTTTTCTGTTCTTGGGTCAGTTTGCTGAGAATGATGGTTTCTAGGTTCATCCATGTCTCTACAAAGGACACAAACTCATCACTTTTTATGGCTGCATAGCATTCCATGGTGTATATGTGCCACATTTTTTTTGTCCAGTCTATCATCAATGGGCATTTGGGTTGGTTCCAGGTCTTTGCTATTATAAACAGTGCCGCAGTGAACATACATGTGCATGTGTCTTTATGATAGAACGATTCATAGTCCTTTGGGTATATACCCAGTAATGAGATTGCTGGGTCAAATGGAATTTCTAGTTCTAGATCCTTGAGGAATTGACACACTGTCTTCCATAATGGTTGAACTGATTTACACTCCCACCAACAGTGAAAAAGTGTTCCATTTTCTCCACATCCTCTCCAGCATCTGTTGTCTCCAGATTTTTTAATGATCACCATTCTAACTGGCGTGAGATGATATCGCAACGTGGTTTTGATTTGCATTTCTCTAATGACCAGTGATGATGAGCATTTTTTCATATGTTTGTTGGCCACATACTTGTCTTCTTTTGAAAAATGTCTGTTCATATCCTTTGCCCACTTTTGAATGGGTCTGTTTGTTTTTTTCTTGTAAATCTGCTTTAGTTCTTTGTAGATTCTGGAGATCAGCCCTTTGTCAGATGGGCAGAAAAAACTTGCAAAAGTTTTTTCCCATTCTGTTGGTTGCCGGTTTACTCTAATGATTGTTTCTTTTGCTGTGCAGAAGCTATTAAGTTAAATTAGATCCCATTTGTCTATTTTGGCTTTCGTTGCTATTGTTTTTGGTGTTTTAGTCATGAAGTCCTTGCCTATGCCTATGTCCTGAATGGTTTTGCCTAGGTTTTCTTCTAGGGTTTTTATGGTGTTAGTTCTTATGTTTAAATCTTTAATCTATCTGCAGTTAATTTTTGTATAAGGTGTAAGGAAGTGGTCCAGTTTCAGCTCCCGCATATGGCCAGCCAGTTTTCCCAACACCGTTTATTAAACAGGGAATCCTTTCCCCATTGCTTGTTTTTGTCTGGTTTGTTAAAGATCAGATGGTTGTATATGTGTGGCATTGCTTCCAAGGCCTCTGTTCCATTGGTCTATATCTCTGTTTTGTTACCAGTACCATGCTGTTTTGATTACTGTAGCCTTGTAGTATAGTTTGAAGTCAGGTAGCATGATGCCTCCAGCTTTGTTCTTTTACTTAGGATTGTCTTAGCTATGTGTGCTCTTTTTTGGTTCCATGTGAAGTTTAAAGTGGTTTTTTCCAATTCTGTGAAGAAGGTCAATGGTAGCTTGATGGGGATAGCATTGAATCTATAAATTACTTTGGGCAGTATGGCCATTTTCACAATAGTGATTCTTCCTAACCATGAGCATGAAATGTTTTTCCATCTGCTTGTGTCCTCTCTTATTTCCCTGATCAGTGGTTTGTAGTTCTCCTTGAAGAGAACTTTTACCTCCTTTTTTAGTTGTATTCCTAGGTATTTTATTCTCTTTGTAGCAATTGTAAATGGGAGTTTGCTCATGATTTGGCTCTCTGTCTGTTACTGGTGTATAGGAATGCTTTTGATTTCTGCACATTGATTTTGTATCCTGAGATTTTGCCGAAGTTGCTTATCAGCTTAAGGAAGTTTTGGGCTGAGACGATGGGGTCTTCTAAATATACCATCATGTTGTCTGCAAACAAGGACAATTTGACTTTTTCTTTTCCTAATTGAATGCCATTTATTTCTTTTTCTTGCCTAATTGCTCTGGCTAGAACTTCCAATACTGTATTGAATAGGAGTGATGAGAGAGGGTATCCTTGTCTAGTGCCAGTTTTTAAAAGGAATGCTTCTAATTTTTGCCCATTCAGTATGATTTTGGCTGTGGGTTTGTCATAAAGAGCTTTTATGGTTTTGAGATACATTCCATCAACACCTAGTTTATTGAGAGTTTTTAGCATAATGGGCTGTTGAATTTTGTTGAAGACCTTCTCTGCATCTATAGAGAAAATCATGTGGTTTTTGTCTTTGGTTCCGTTTATGTGGTGAATTACGTTTATAGACTTGCATATGTTGAACCAGCCTTGCATCCCCGGGATGAAGCCTACTTGATTGTGGTGGATAAGCTTTTTGATGTGCTGTTGGATTAGGTTTGCCAGTATTTTATTGAAGATTTTTGTATCAATGTTCATCATGGATATTGGCCTGTAGTTTTCTTTTTTAGTCGTGTCTCTGCCAGACTTTGGTATCTGGAGGATGTTGGTCTCATGGAAAGAGTTAGGGAGGTTTCCCTCTTTTTGTATTGTTTCGAATAGTTTCACCAGGAATGCTACCAGATCCTCTTTGTATTATCTGGTAGAATTCAGCTCTGAACCTGTCTGGACCTGGCCTTTTTTTTTGTTGGTAGTCTGTTAATTGCTGCCTCGACTTCAGACCTTGTTATTGGTCTATTTAGGGTTTCAACTTCTTCTTGGCTTCGTCTTGGGAGTGTGCAAGTGTCCAGGAATTTATCCATTTCTTTCAGGTTTACTGGTTTATGTGCATGGAGTTGTTTGTAGTAATCTCTGATGGTAGTTTGTATTTCCGAGCAATCAGTGGTGATCTCCCCTTTATTGTTTTTTATTGCATCTATCTATTCTTTTCTCTTTTCCTTTTTATTAGTCTAGCTTGTGGTCTATTTTGTTGATCTTTTAAAAAAACCATCTCCTGGATTTATTGATTTTTTGAAGGGTTTTTTTGTGTCTCTATCTCCTTCAGTTCTGCTCTGATCTTAGTTATTTCTTGTCTTCTGCTTGCTTTTGAGTTTTTTTGATCTTGCGTCTCTGGCTCTTTCAATTTTGATGATAGGGTGTAGATTTTAGATCTTTCCTTGTTTCTCGTGTGGGCATTTATTTCTATACATTTCTTTCTAGACACTGCTTTAAATGTGTCCAATAGGATCTGGTACATTGTGTCTTCATTCTCATTGGTTTCAAAGAACATTTTTATTTTTGCCTTCATTTCATTGTTTATCCATTAGCCATTGAGGAGCAAGTTGTTCAGTTTCCATGTAATTTTGCAGTTTTGAGTGCTTTTCTTAATCCTGAGTTGTAATTTGATTTTGCTGTGATCTGAGAGACTGTTTGATATGATTTCTGTTCTTTTGCATTTGCTGAGGAGTGGTTTACTTCCAATTATGTGGTCAATTTTGAAGTAAGTGCAATGTGGTGCTGAGAAGAATGTATATTCTGTGGATTTGGGGTAGAGTGTCCTGTAAATGTCTATTAGGTCCACTTGGTCCAAATCTGCATTCAAGTCCTGGATATCCTTGTTGACTTTTTGTCTCATTGATCTGTCCAATATTGTCAGTGGAGTGTTAAAGTCTCCCACTATTATTGTGAAGGAGTCTAAGTCTCTTTGTAAGTCTTTAAGAACTTGCTTTATGTATCTGGGTGTTCCTGCGTTGGGTGCACATATATATTTAGGATAGTTAGCTCTTCTTGTTGCTTTGATCCTTTTACCATTATGTAATGCCCTTCTTAGTCTCTTCTGATCTTTGTTGGCTTAAAGTCCTTTTTATCAGAGACTAGGATTGCTACCCTTGCTTTTTTTTGGCTCTCCATTTGCTTGGTAAATCTTCTTCCATTTCTTTATTTTGAGTCTATGTGAGTCTTTGCATGTGAAATGGGTCTCCTGAATACAGCACACCAATGGGTTTTGACTTTTTATCCAGTTTTCCAGTCTGTGTCTTTTGATTGGGGTGTTTGGGCCATTTACATTCAACATTAATATTGTTATATTTGAATTTGATCCTGCCATTTTGTTACTGGCTGGTTGTTTTGCCCATTAGTTGAGGTGGTTTCTTCATTGCATCATTGTTCTTTACCATTTGGTATGTTTTTGCAGTGGCCGGTACTGATGGTTCCTTTCCCTGTTTAGTACTTCCTTCAGTAGCTCTTGTAAGGCAGGTCTTGTAGCAATGAACTCTCTCAGAAATTGCTCATCCATAAAGGATTTTATTTCTCCTTCACTTATGAAGCTTAGTTTGGCTGGATATAGAATTTGGGGTTGAAAGTTCTTTTCTTTAAGGATGTTGAATATTGACCCCCACTCCCTTCTAGCTTGTAGGTTTTCTGCTGAGAGATCTGCTGTGAGTCTGATGGGCTTCCCTTTGTGGGCGACTCGACCTTTCTCTCTGGCTGCCTTTAGGATTTTTTTCCTTCATTTCAACTCTGGTGAATCTGACAATTATGTGCCTTGGGATTGCTCTTCTTGAGAAATATCTTTGTGGTGTTCTCTGTATTTCCTGGATTTGAATGTTGGCCTGCCTTGTTAGGTTGGGAAAGTTCTCTTGGATAATATCTTGAAGAATGTTTTCCAACTTGGATTCATTCTCCCCCTCACATTCAGGTATGCCAATCAAGTGTAGATTAGGTCTTTTCACATCATCCCATAGTTCTTGGAAGCTTTGTTCATATTTTTTCACTCTTTTTTTCTCTCATTTTGCCTTCTCATTTTATTTCATTGATTTGATCTTCTATCTCTGATATCCTTTCTTCTGCTTGATTGATTTGGCTGTTGAAACTTGTGTATGTCTTGTGAAGTTTTTGTGCTGGTTTTTCAGCTCCATCAAGTCATATATGTTCTTCTCTAAGATGGCTATTCTAGTTAGCATTTCGTCTAACCTTTTTTCAAGGTTCTTAGTTTCTTTGCATTGGGTTAGAACATAGTCTTTTAACTCAGAGAAGTTTCTTATTACCCATCTTCTGAAGCCTGCTTCTGTCAATTCGTCAAATTCATTCTCTTTTTTTGTTCCCTTGATGGTGAGGAGTTGTGATCCCTGGCAGGAGAAGAGGTGTTCTGTTCTTTGATGGTTTCATCCTTTTTGCACTGGCTTTTTCCTATCTTCATGGTTTTATCTCCCTTTGATCTTTGAAGTTGGTGATTTCAGGAGGAGTCTCTGTGTGGACATTTTTTCTGTTAAGGTTAGAGCTATGTCTTTTCTGGCCTGTATAAGGCATTGCCGGACTCTCTTGGGTTCAGTCAGGTTTTTGGGTGGGTGGTCCTTCCCTGGAGTTTGTTTGCAGGTGAGATTGGCCCCATCTTCCCAATGATGTCTCTCCTTCCTCAACTGGGTCTTCTTGGTTGGGGTCAAGCTGGTGTATTTGCTGCCAAGCTCTCTAGTGAGGGCTTCAGTTTGAGTTCTGTGGAGGTGGGGCCTGTCAGGACTTATGGTCTGTTTCCCTGCTTTCAACTCTGCCTCCCTCTGTGGGACAGTCCGTCTCACTGGTGTTAGTCCAAACCCACCCAGGTCCCTGCGACAGCTTGCTGCTCAGATTTGCATCGACTACCCATGGCACCCCACTGTTTGGCAGGGCTCTCGTGGACTGTGGGTTGTAGGAGGGATGAGGTAAGCACAGGATCCGAATCGGAGCACCGAGGGGGTTAAGTCCCCTGACCCTCTGAGCCAGCTGCACATTTCAGGTGAGGATGCACCCCCCGCCCCATCTTGATTTGCCCCCCTGGCGGCTCTCACCCTGTGGCTCCTTCCCTGGGCCTATTTTCAGTGCCCTATTAGTCCCACCGAAAGGAACCCGGCATCTTGTTTGGAATCGTGAAGTCCTCTAGCTCTCTGTATCTCATTTGCTGGGAGCTGCATTCCTGTGTTGTCTTCTCCCAGCCATCTTGGTGCCCCTTCTCCCCATATATACTTCTTTATTAGCACATTAAATAAGATTTAGCAGTGGATATGAAAATATAATTTTGAAGTAGTCAGTGTAATATTTTGAGATACCTACAATGATTATAAAGTGATAGGAAGTATTTGTGACTTTAACTGGTGACAAACACAATACTCTTTTACTCCAATGTTATTAATATTATTTTTGCCAATATTTATAATTGTAAGACATGCTATATATTGAATATAGGTTATCAAAAATTGGGATACCCTTTTCTCCCATGTAAGTTGATGAATTAGATGCAAAGATTCATATAGATGCTAGGATAGGAATCCTACTAAAATTTACTTCTTGGCTACTTTCTCAAAGCTGGTGACTAGAGCATTGACAACTACAGTATTATCAAGAAAGATGACATGCTTGTTGAGTGAGACCTTGACAGAAACTATCATAAGCTAGGATCTGTGTCTGCTTGTTATATAAATTATTTCTATGGTAACAAATGACAGGTAGTGAGATCAATACTTTTACTTTGATCATAGTCATTTTTAAAAGTTGGCTTCTATAATCTGGAAAGAAGACAATAAGATGTTTAAGACTGGGACCATTTCAGAAACTGTAGGTTGACGTATGTTTGTTTAATCTTACTCAGCAAAATTGTAATCATTTCATTTTGAAATAAATTGTGAGGCACAAGAAATACTGAGTAATTTTGGTGCAAGATGGCAAACGGAGGCAACTGGGTATTGTGAATTGCACCTAGGTGGGTTTGAATCATGGCTTTCTATATCCTTTGGAAAATTGCTTTATACCTCTTAATGTATCGTAGATTTTAATTTCTGGGCTAGAGACAATATCCACTTGCTAAGGTTAACAAACACCTAAAATTCTACATAGAGTTTGTAGTGTAGTGCTTAGTACTTAAAAGGCACTATTATTGTTCAAGTTTATACAACTAGTTACCTAACAAACACTTATGAGTTCTCACTGTGTGTCAATCACTATGCCAAACATCAAATTACTTCATTGTCTCAGCAAACTTATGAAGTAAAATCTATAATTATTCAATTACATATAAGTAGTTTGAGATTCCTAGATGTAAAATAATTTGTTTAAATTTAAGCTGTGTACATTTAAGAGCCATAGAAACTAGAAGCCCTCTTCCCCAAGGTGAGTCATAGAACCAGATTTCCTTTTCCCCAAAGCCAGTCATAAAATATTAAAATTTTACTCTTTCTCTCTGCCCTATTTGTGTAAAAAACTAGCTATAGAGAAAATATCAGACCTACTTTGTTTGACTGTAGGTCATACAACCCTCATTCTGGAGAGGGTCCTACTCCACACCCAGAAGGAAGGAATGCCACAAAGAGAGGCCAATAAGAATCTAGACAGACAGGCCTGCTGGGTTTTCTTATTCAGTCCATTAATATTAGATCATATTCTTTTGGTCCAGTCATATTTCTAAATGACTGTCCATACTTCATTAACCCAACCATAAATAAATGGAGAATTTCTCTTATATATTTGGGTCTTCATTCTGAAGGCTGCTGTATATTCACATTTTGTAAGTTTGTATGTCTTTCCTCTAATTAATCTGTATTTCACAAGTTTTTTTTTTTTTTCAGCAATCCTACATATGGGCAAACATAAGCTTTCTGTTGACCCCTACAGAACCCATGTTCTTAGATTCCAACTTCCATTCCCTACTCCCACACACAGACACACACATAAAATATCTTCTACCAGCTACATTTTTGGCAGGTCATTTGTGTCATGAGGTGACAGAATTTGAACTTCTTCTCTTAATGCACCATAGTTTAAGTCTTTATAAGTTCCAACACTTTCTTCCAAAAGTGCTTATTTCAATCTAAGAATATTCTGTATTTGAACTTCCCATTTTGTGCTTATGTTAATGGCCGTCTTTTTTTTTTTTTTGTAATTTAGTTTTGAAGCTCGTCCCACAAATGAATTCCATTTCCTAAAATGTGAGAACACGCTGTTCTTTTGGCTATTGACATTCCATTTTGGATTTCACAAAAGGCTTTAAACACAATCACTTTTACAGGCCTGTGTTGCAAAGCAAGTGACTGCCTAATGTTATGAAGCAGCCAGCCGAAGGGCGGGTACATTGGCTGTGTTTTCTAAAAATGACTTCCATTTCTATCTAGAACATGATTGCACATTGTAATATAGCACAACGAATAGTCAAACACTGAAAAGGTAAGCTTTAAAACAGAATATAAATTCGTAAACCACAAAGGCCATGGTTTTTAAAAAAATAAAAATAAAAAAATACGTGTCTGGAGCATCTTCCTACCACAGCACTGAAAAGAACTTTGCATGTCTCTCAGGTGTTTTCCACTTTTTAAAGCTAATTTAATTGCAGCATTACTTTTATTTAACAATTTCCTTTGAGTAGATTTTTGAGCTTAAAAAGTGACAGCTCTGGGAAATGAAAAACTATGACAAAGAAAGCTCAGCTAGAGCTAGAGGTCATAAATGTTCAATAGAATCTTTCATATTTTACACAACCTATAATTGATGAGTGATAAAAATCAAGAAGGATTTTTACAATGGTAGAAAGTCACTATTTTAAAAAATAGCTGAAGCCTATTGCTATTTTTAAAAATCCTGGTTCTTTGTATTCTATGAGAAAACTACTATAATTCCACAGCTTCAGAAAGAAAACCTATTCATTAATCACAAAGCCAAATGTTTTAGAGGAATGTAGAAAAAAATGTAGTTTTTAACAAAGACTTTGAAAATTATAATTATTTCCCTTTACTGTTCTTATTTATTGAACCGAATTGGCAATGCAACCTAACAGATTTTAAAATTACTTTAAAAGCTAAAATGGACATATTAGTGATTCAAACAGTTTCATTGCTTGTGGCTAGCCAAATATAAAATTTGATTTATTGATCATTTTGTCAGTTTAATGAGTACAACCACTACATTTATTAATGAACATCCTAAGAAAGGGTCATTGGGCCTGGAAAAAGCTTCTGTTTATTTTTGTGTTTGTTTGTTTAATCTGTTTTGCTATATGACGAAGTCCTAGAGAAAACTAGATTACATCCAGTCTTCTCAAAGTTGGGGAAAATCTGTGTGATGTCCCTTGTCTATCACATCTTAGTCTGCCAGTTGCTCTAATGGTTATCAAAAAAAGTTTGAGGTATCTGTGTTTCCGTCCTGACAGGACTAGGGGTAACCTTCTTATCATGAGCTGAGAAAATAACTCATTCATTTATTCACTTTTTCTTTCAAAAAAGAAATCATGGGACAACTTCTGCGTGTGAAGCACCTAGTGTTTTCTTTTCTGGAACTTCATGATATGGGAGAATGCCAAACATTAATCAAAGAGTAAAATCAAATGTAAAGCAAAAATGTCAACAAGTACTATAAAGATAAATATATGAAGCTATGAAAGTATGGAAGATTGACTTGGAGGACAACCTCAGTTCACTCCCAGCTCCTATATCCATGCACTTTGGGATGTATCTTTGCAGCTCTTCCTAAAAAGAGAAGAAATTTATACTCTGAATCTGTGCAGACCTTCTGACTTTCTTTGGCCAACAAAAAGTGACAGAAGTGACATTGCAACAGTTCTAAACCTAGACCTCAAGAGGCCTGTGAGTCCCCTCCTTCTGTTCCTCTGCCCTCATCATGAGAACATGCCTAGTCCATCTCTGCGGGAAAAAAGAGATATGTAGAATAAGGTAGAGTCAGCCCAGTTGTCCCAGCAAAGGCTCTGAGACATGAGAGAGCTGAGAGAAGATCAGCAAAGCTGCCTGGGTAACTGCCAGCTGTACTTGTCCAGCCAAGCTCCTCTCTGGTCAGATCAGTAGAATGTGCCTCTGAGGTTCCATCGTTGTTTCTTACGTACCTTTAGTATGCAAATACGTAACAGACTTTGGAATATTTATTAAGTTCAGGCAAAGCTTTCCTGGGGAAGTTATTTTTCATTCTTATGTAAAGAATATTTTCAGAAAGACTAAAGATTAACAAAGAAAATAAAAGGAGAAAAGAATATTGAAGGTAGATAAAAACAGAGGTAAAAAATTGTTGGTAACATTTATAAGGAGCCTGGGGTAGCAGAAAAGTTGGAGGTGAAGTTTGCAGTTGTAAGACTTTGTAAACTGTTAAAAAAATTATTTTCTTTAATCTGAGAATAATGAAAATAATTGGAAGGGTTTTAAGCAGAGGCAGAACATGACTAAGATGCATTATTTGGCTACAAGGGCAGAACATTGGTGAAAGGATAGCTTCCCAGGAGAAAACAAGAAAGTGGTGGGTTATTTTTAGTTTAGGACAGTGAAACAAGTCTTCAGCCCAAACCTGAATCACCATAGTAAGTTTATGGTGGGTCTCCATATTTTCATCCTAAATTGCCTTCAGTTTACCTTGTGAGGTAGCATGGTGTAGTTAAAAAAACAACAACATAGGTTGTGGAATTGAACATAACTGAGTTTTACTTCTGCCTCCTCCAAGTTATGAGCTTTCCTTCTGTAAGCTCTATCCAATTTCCCCTTTTCAGCATACCTCTACATGGATCCTCTAAGATGCTAATTTATTTATTTATTCATGATAATTCTCTGTCTCCTATCTGTGCTCCTTTTGCCTCCCAGATAATGTAATACTTTGTTCTTTTGTAAAGTATGAAGTACTACAAAGGCATTAGTTTTAATTATCTTGGCTGAAAACACACCTCTTCTATAAAACCATTACTGATTATTCCCAATGACTTTTCTCTAGTATGCTATAGCTTGTTCCTACTGTATAATTAGCACTTTAAAGGGATATGTCAGCAAGGATGATTGTGGCTATAAATATCAAATAACTTTATTGAAATTACTTAATGAAGTCTTTTTAATATCACTTAAGGACAATATGGAAGTAGTTAGATTGAGGTTAGATCAATGTCTTCAAAGCTTTAAGTTAATATCTCTATTATCTTCATGACTTTGTCTTTTGGGTTGCAAAATGTCTGAAACCTCCTCTTATGTTCTATTGGCCAAAGTTAGGTCATATGCAAAACCACAGATCAATATTTGGCAAAGGAAGACGGAATTTCCCAGACTGTCTTAGTTCCACCATTACTCAACTTCTCAGCTAGACATTGAAGATATGTTAGAAGTAAATGACTGCTTAGTATGCAGCCAACAGTGACTGCTGCTCATGGTTTCGTGATCATTCTTGTTCTGATTCATCTACCTGTATGATCCTCTAGATCTTTGACATCCAGCTGTGGCAATTTCCCATAGCTCTCAAACATACACTGATTTCTTTCCTTGTACCTTAGCAAATACTATTTTTTCATGTGGAATGGTGACCTTTTTCTTATTTCTATTTGCCAAAAGAAAGATTTGACTTTAAAAGCTCTATACAATCATCACTTCTTCTGTAAAGCCTTCATCGAATCCCATATCTAGGTACATATTTAATCACGTCTTTCTTTGTCTTAGTCGTGTTTTTGTATATACCTGCATTATTGTACCTACTGCACTGCGTTAGGATTTACTTCCTTATCTATCCATGCCTCATCATCCCCATCTGTGGGTATAACCCATTGTCTTTGTTGAAATTCTCTGTTATTTATTCTGAAATCTACCACAATTCAAAGCATTTGGGGTGGTGTTAAGCAATGCAAAACTTGTGAGGTCATCCTTTTCCATTGACAGATATTTAAATAGCAAACAGGCTGTATTCATTTGTTTTTAGGCTGCTAATAAAGGCATACCTGAGACTGGACAATTTATAAAAGAAAGAGGTTTAATGGACTTACGGTTCCACATGGCTGTGGAGGCCTTACAATCATGGTGTTTGTGAGGCCGCTTACATGGTGGCAGGGAAAAAGAGAGAGAACTTGTGCAGGGAAACTCCCATTTTTGAAACCATTAGATATCATGAGATTTATTCATTATCATGAGAACAGCACGAGAATGACCCACCCCCATGATTCAATTACCTCATACTGGGTTTGTGGGAGTTACAATTCAAGATGAGATTTGGGTGGGGACACAGCCAAACCATAGTACAGGGAAAGAAAGCCAACTACATAAAAAACAAACAAACAGAAAAACCAAAATGGATGATTTGCTTCCACGTCATGGGGAGGGAGGCATATGTAAAAAACACCTAGATACATCATGATGACCTATGACATACACATCTGGCTGAGAAACATGGGGCCTTCTGGGCATAGCTGGATAGTTGAGAAATAACTTTATTGTTCCACAATAGTAATAGCAATTTGGGGATTTGAGCTGTACTCTGTATTATTGAGGAGAGAGGTCTTCAGGGGTAAAAAGAGGCCTTAGAGGAAGGCAATAAGACAGGGCCAAAGGTGGGGCAAGCCCTGTGCATTCCCTTTGGGAAGAGTAACCAATGATATTATAAGAAATGATGATTAATATAAGTTGTTTTCTGTACTATTCACCCTTAACCTAAACTTTCAGTAAAAACCCACTTCACACAACAGCTGTGACAGTGGAAGTAAATAAAAAGTGGCATAAGGTGGGGAATCTTATGTGAAGTTGGAAGGAAAGAATCAAGAAATCACAGGCACCATTATAGATGCCTGTGATTTGTAGATGGCCCTCCTCACAGGGCAGCAGTATTTTAAACAAAATCTCTTAAATTTATGTAATAATAAAATAATAACTAATATAATAGTTAAGTTAGTATAGAATGTGCTATAGTTAAGTATAGAATGTGCTGTATCTCTCCATATTTTGTTCTGAGTTGTGGTGGAGAGGTTGTTGGACAGAGAAAAAGAAGAGAAGTACAAAAGTAGATCAACTTAATATAAAGCTAAGGCAAAACAAAATAGAATTTAGGTGCTCAGATTCAATTTCCCTCACTTATCCTCAGGATTACTCTAAACCACTATCACCAGTGCCACCACCACTCCCAACAACAGCAACAATAAAACTTCATTTCCCTTTTACCCTGATCATGCTTTTGTCTTTCATCAAAAGTATTAATATTTTACAGGCTTATAAAACATACCAATGCCGATTATGAAATAAGTTATTTAAAAACCAACATATCAGTTATTTAAAAACCCACCTTCTGACAAGGTGTGGTGGCTTATGCCTATAATCCCAACACTTTGGGAGGGCAAGGCGAGTGGATCACGAGGTCAAGAGATGAAGACCATCCTGGCCAACATGGTGAAACCCTGTCTTTAGTGAAAAGACAAAAGTTAGTCAGGCATGGTGGTACATGCCTGTAGTCCCAGATAATCAGAAGGCTGAGGCAGGAGAATCACTTGAACCCGGTAGACTGAGGTTGCAGTGAGTCGAGATTGCGCCACTGTACTCCAGCCTGGATGACAGAGTGAGACTCCATCTCAAAACAAAAAACAAAAAACAAAAAACTCACCATCTGTCACCAAACACTTAAGTACTTAGAGCCTAGTGAATAATAATTTTCTCAGAGGGAATTGCATGTGGAAGCCAAAGAGATGTTATATGTATAACCCACAATTGGTTGGCTACATTAGCAACTTTCCAGCCTAGAAAACACTAAATGTCAGGGTTGGTGGGCACTTTACACTCTTTGAAGTCAAATTTTCTTATTTGAAAAACACAACTAACAATATGAGTGAATTCTGAGTCTTATTGTGTATTGGGGCATCTTATCTTTTGAAAATGAGTATTACACTATTTGGCAAAAAGGCTCTGGAAAGGAACATACTACATACACTGTCTTAAAGGCAGAGAGACATGCAGGGATATTACAGCACAGTGCTGCTCAAACTGTGGTCTGCAGAGCAGGCTCAATCTGTGATCTGTTTGTTAATGATCTGTAGCATAGTAAGCACAGACTTTGGGAGTAATCCTTTAGAAATTTTTATAGCAATTTGTTAATGTTGAGTCTAAGATTGAAATAAAAATAGATTTGCACTTTTATTACCTTATTCTTTATTTCACCTAGTAATTCATTTTCATTTTATTGTGTCTTATAAAAGTCCATGACAGATTGAAAAGATAGATGGAAAGCTAGACAGACGGGTAGAGAGGTAGAACTAGTTCTTCACAACAGCGTAAGAAGCTCCACTCCATCAGGCACGCATCACCATTTTCCTTGGGTAATGTAAAGCCATGTCACTCCTCAGTTCCAATTTATTTATTTTTATTCTAAACCTTCTAAAAACCATAAAGCATTAAAGGAACCTTAAGTCCCTTGATTCCTCTTTGGCTGGTTCAACTGAACAAATGAAGACAAGGGATAGGGACCACTTTGAGGAGGAAGGATGTTCTGTAGGGAGAAACTAGCAAGAGGATAAAAGAATGGACACATCAGTGGAAGAAAGTGAGAAAAAAAAAACCCACAAGGACTATGCCTTATTCATGTGTACAGCTTCAACAGCTAGCATAGTACCTGGCACATAGTTGGCACATGGTAAATAATTGTTGAATTAAAGTAGTTATTATTGGTGAAAAATGATGACAATGAAGCAACATTCAACATATCAGTATCTATATTTCTTAAGGAAATTCTTTAAATGTAAAAGTCCTAGCAAAACTAAAAGGAATTTATTTTAAATAAGCTAAGGCCTATTAGGGTTCTGAGTTTTATGTTCCTGGATGCTGATATTGTTTTCTACATTGCTGTGGTTGTACAATTTTGGAGGAAGAGTCAGGATAATTAGAAGAGCTCTTACTCCTAAATATCCTAATCTTCCTCCTGTAAGTAAGAGAAATATGACAGGATACCAGCAACGTGACAAGGTTGCAAGTAATTGTTTCATGTTGGTGTCGGCTTCAGAAACCCTTTATGATGAATGCATCACCAGCACTTCAAAGTCATTTTTTATTTATGTATAATTTTAAAGTAATATGTATGGTCCTGTTGAGAAAGTTTAAAATACATAACAATTTAAAGAATGAAATAGAAATTACCTCTAATCTCAAGCATAACACTAATGCTTTTAATATTTTGGTGTATTTTCTATCAGTCTTCTTTTTCATAAATATGAAAGGCAAGCCTTATGTCCCATAGGAACTTTGTTCTTACATAAAATTATCTCATTGATTTCTGAGACAGTGGGTCCTAGCAAATGGGCAAATTTTTAAACTGTTCTACCACAACTTCCTGATCTATAAAATGGGAATGATAATAGGGACCTAAAAAGTGTTATCATAAAAATCATGAAGTTAATATCTGTATAACACTTAAGAGAACTAGCTACATATACTGAGTGGTTTATAGTTTGTGTTCTTTTTTGAATGAGGAATCTTTTGATACTGTCTCTTGCATTCTTAAAAACAATATAAAGTGAAGGGAGAGTGGTGTCTGGTGTGAGCCTGATGGTGTTAAATTTCTTTGCATAAGAAAAGAGGTAAGAAATTGAGACACTCACAAGAAAAATCTAGACTATTAACGTTCCATTTGAAAAATAATGCAAGCCACATATAAACTTTTAAATTTTCTAGTAACCATAATAAAAAGTAAAAAGAAACACATATAATTAATTTTATAATATATTTTATTTAAACCAATATATCAAAAATATTATAATTGCAATAAAAATAATAGGATATTTTATATTATTTTATTTGTACTAAATATTCAAAATCTAGTAAAATGAAGCCAGTTTACTCCTCAGTCCCAATTTTATTTTAAACCCTAAATTTTAGTTTTGTTTTGCTTTTACAGTATTTTGTAGTTAATCTTATAAAACGACGTGAGCTATGATTTATTTAGGTAGTTCTTCATGTTGAACATGCAGCATATTTGTTTTATTCGACAGCCTCATTCATTTCAAGTGCATAGTAGCCACAAGCGGCTGAGTGAGAGCGATCATACTGCACAGATTGTAGGAATTTAGGACAAGAGCCAGGACAGACTCAGTGCCTGTAATGGTGCAAGGGAACAAGGTAGAGAATGGGTTCTTTGATGATCAGAAGGTAGACTTCATGGTGAACAATGGAGAATTTCAGAGGACAATCATGTTTTCTGTGTGAGTGTATACCCATTACCCAACTCAACACACACACATTTTCATGACTCTTTAGTTAAATAATCATGTATCACTTAATTTCTGGTGAATTAAATTTTGTTTTGGAAAAGCAGGAAAATATTAAATCCCATCCCAAGGCTTTTTAGCCACAAGTATGTTTATGAGATGTAAACATGTAAAAACATACTGCATATAATGCTTATAGCTCTGATTTTGGTTTTGGTGTTGTCGTTATAGTTTCCTGTCGTTAATCTTATAAAACTATTTATATGAGCTCTCATTTATGTATGCAATTCTTCATGTTAAGCATGTGGCATATTTGTATTTTTATTATTATAGTGACATTTAACAAACACCCTCATGAATAAGTCTGTGTGCTCATCTCTGATTATTTCCTTAAGCTGGATTCTTGGAAGTGAACTTATGGAATCAAAGGTTATGCAAATATGTAAGTCTCTTACCATATGTCTTCAAATTTATTCTCTTAAGATACACAGTGTATGCCAGGATTCAGTTTACACACTATATTCCTTAAATAATGACATTTTTGATGGAAGAAAATGGCATATTATTGCTGTTGTTATTGTTCTAAGTTTCAAGTGTGACTATTTATGTTGAATGTTTCTCCTTGGTCTTGTTGATCCAATTTTTTTTCTGAATTGCTTGTTTGTATCTTGTGCCTGAAGGCCATGTCATTACTTTTTCATCAGACTCCAATGATTCCCTGTTCAGTCTAGCCAAGTGGGTATACAGAGAGGTAACGTGATAAGAAGTCCCTGATGCTGGGCCTCAGAGATCTCTCTACTGGATGGTGGTCATAATAAAACATACTGCAGTTACAATCAGTTAAGTCTGAGTAAGCAACTAAGCTAACCTTTGGAATAAATCCATATACCCTTGAGGTCTGGCTGCTATAATAGCACTGCTGAAAAGCAGACAAATACTTTGAGTTTTATAATTTAAGCTTTGCCATCCCCTTAGAAGAGATTGACTTTATGAAATATATCTGTCTGCAAACAGCCTTGGGGCCTGTGTGCTCTTTCTGCATTTAACCATCTATTAAAAATCCCCCAGAAGCTGTGACCTGCACAGGTTCAATCTGCTTTTGCTAGTAAATCAGTTAAGACTGGAAGTTTCCTATAATTTTTAAAAAAGATGTTGGAGATACTAAAAATAATTCTGTCTTTGTAGAGGAGAGGAAAATAATTCAAGAGTTGTTCAAACACAGTCTGAATCTGTCTATCATGACTGATCACTCTTCTCTGCCAAAATACACATTCATTTATACAATAAATGTTTGCATTCCTGCTCTGTTCCATGTACTATATTAAAAAATGGAGCCAACCATAAATTAGACATTCCTTGTCCTGAAGAAATCAAGTTTGGTGAAATAAAAAAAAATCATAAATAAATGCAATATTAGGTGATGGGTGCTATAGTAGAGGTGTGGTCAGGAGCTGTATGATCATAAAGGAAAAGAAAAACCCCATGGATTGGAAAAAACTTAAAAGAAAGTTTATATTTGAGCTGAATTTTGGGATATGAGTAGAAGTACCCTGAGCAAAAAGGAAAAAAGATAAGGGTAGATCTTACAGAAAAGAAACAGTGAAGGGTCTATTACAGAATTTTAAATAAGAGAATGATGGTAGTCAAAACACATCAGCCTTCTTCTGTATCTCTTCTGGGTTTCTATTACTACCCAACTGTGATGGTTAATACTGAGTATCAACTTGATTGAATTGAAGGTTGTAAAGTATTGATCCTGGGTGTTTCTGTGAGGGTGTTGCCAAAAGAGATTAACATTTGAGTCAGTGGGCTGGAGAAGGCAAAAACACTGTTAATCTGCTGGGTACCATCTAATGAAATGCCAGTGAATATAAAGCAAGCAGAGAAATGTGAAAAAGCAAAATTGACCTAGCCTTTCAGCTTGTATCTTTCTCCCCTGCTGGATGCTTCCTTTCCTCAAACATCAGACTCCAGGTTCTTCAGTTTTGAGACTTGGACTAGTTCTCCTTGCTCCTCAAGCTTGCAGAAAGCCTATTGTGGGACCTTGTGATCATATAAGTGAATATTTAGTAAACTCCTATAAATATATATCTATATTCTATCAGTTTTGTACCTCTAGGGAACTCTGACTAATACAGATTTTGATATCAGGAGTGATTCTAGAGATACAGAATATTAAGGATGGAATTCTCATTCGTTTTTGGGGTATCTGGAGTTGGCTGCTTAATATGAATAGACCCAAAACTGCTAAGGACTTTATTTCTAATAGTATGGAGAACACTGATAGTCCTTGGCATGAACTGTTTAGAGAGTTATGCAAAATAAATACATTTGACACTCCTGATTCACTGCTTTTGAGAGATAAGGAGTTTAGTGACTCCATATACAAAATACCTTTGACCATATGTGGAGAACCAAGGAACATAATGAAGCTAGTTAGTTGTTCCTAATTTCAGTGGACAAAGTGATGAAAGAAAATGATGAACTCAAGATTCCCTACTCGACTTCAGAAGCAGATACTGAGCCTCAAACCTGCTAAAATTGCCCTGAGTGAGTCTTATCTCCTGTAGAGAAAGAGCTGAAATTGTGGAAAAACAGACAAAACTCTTATCATGTGAGTGGCTGTCTTGCAGTGAAAGGTGCATGTACAGCTTCACCATGTGTCTATTAAAGTGAGGGTATTGATTGAAAAAAAATGGCACCCTGCAAACGTGGAATGGAGATGTGTGGGAGGACTGTGATGAAACTGGGGACACTAAGTTTGCAAACTGATGAACCTTATCTACCAGAAAGAAAATCTTCCCAAACCCCGAACATCCCCTCTTCAACCTATGCTGCCGTCAGCCTTTTCACCTTTGTCTGAGGAGATAAACCCTGTGCTGCCTGAGGCAATAGTGATGGCCTCCCCTAAGGCAGTTACCAGGCAAAATAACGTTGATTCTCCTCAGGATCCACTCCCAACACCCCTGTTTGCTTCTAGACCTATAATTAGACTAAAGTCCTGGTGGGCCCCTAGAGGTAAGGTTGAGAGTGTGACCCATGAGGAAGTGCACTACGCTTGAAAAGAATTGTTTGAGTTTTCTAATTTATAATAACAGAAATCTGGAGAACAGGCATGGGAATGGATATTAAGGGTATGGGATAATGGTGGAAGAAACATAGAGTTGGTTCAGGCTGAATTTACTGATTTGGGCCCACTAAGTAATGACTCTGGACTTAGTATTGCTGCTTGAGAAGTTAAAAAGGTTCTAGTGGTTTATTAGCTTGGTTGGCTAATATATGGATTAAAAGATGGCCCACTGTGAGTGAAGTGGAAATGCATGATCTCTCTTTGTTTAAAGTAGAAGGGATCAAAAGGCTCTGAGAAATTGGGATGATGGAGTGGATTAGTCACTTTAGACCTACTCATCCCAGCTGGGAGGGTCCAGAAGATACACCCTTGACCAATGCCTTGTGAAATAGATTTGTGAGGGCAGCACCTGCATCTTTGAAGATCCCTATAATTGCTCTTCTTTATATGTCAGATCTAACAGTGGGAACAACAGACATTCAACTACAAAATTTAAATACAATGGGAATAATTGGATCCTGAGGTGGCAGGAGCCAAGTGGCAGCACTCAGCTGTCAAAGGCACAGTGGATATAGCTACTGTAATGGACAGCAGAGGGAAAGCAGCAATCAGAATAGTCTGACTCATGTAGAGCTCTGCATTGGCTAATTAATCACGATATTTCTAGAAGTAAAATTGATAGGAAGCCTACTCTGTTACTACTTAATTTATATGAGAAGAAAACTCCTAGGTCAAATGGACAAATGACTAATTTGAATTATAAAAACAGAGAATCACAGCCCCTCAATCAATTTCCAGACTTGAACCAGTTTACACACCCAGAACCCCTTGAATGAAGGGGAGGCCGGGTCCCCTTGCAGAAGGACCCCACTACACTACCGACAATTTATGCAGTGAATCTTTCTTCCATCCTTCCCCAAGGATACCTCAGGCCTTTTACCAGGGTAATGATGCATTGGGGAAAGGGAAATGATCAGATATTTGGGGGACTACTGGACACTGGCTCTAAGCTGACCTTGATTCCAGGGGACCCAAAATGTCATTGTGGTCCTCCAGTTAAAGTATGGGCTTATAGAGGTCAGGTAATTAATGGAGTTTTAGCTTGGGTCTGACTTACAGTGGGACCAGTGTGTCCCCATACTCATCCTGTGGTCATTTCTCCAGTGCCAGAATGCATAATTGGCATAGACATACTTAGCAGCTGGTAGAAACCCACACTGGCTCCCTGACTGGTAGGGTAAGGGCTACTATGGTGGGAAAGGCCAAATGGAAGACATTAGAGCTACCTCTACCCTGGAGGGACTGAGGAGATTAGTGCCACCATCAAAGATCTGAAAAATTCAGGGGTGGTGATTCCCATCACATCCCCATTCAACTCTCCCAAATGGCAATATACCTTTACTGTCCTACCTCATGGGTATATCAATTCTCTGGCTTTGTGTCATTTGGAGAGAACTTGATTGCTTTTTGCTTCTGCAAGATATCACACTGGTTCATTACATTGATGACATTATGCTGATTGGATCCAGTGAGCAAGAAGTAGCAAAGACACTGGACTTATTTGGTGAGACATTTGCATGCCAGAGGATTGGAAAGAAATCTTTCTAAAATTCAGGGACCTTCTACCTCAGTAAAATTTCCAAGGGTCCAGTGGTGTGGGGCCTCTCAGGATATTCTTTCTAAGGTGAAGGATAAGTTGCTGCACTTGGCCCCTCCTATACCCAGTTAAGAGGCACAAAGGCTAGTGGGCATCTTTGGATTTTTAGAGGCAACACATTCCTCATTTAGGTGTATTTCTCTGGTCCATTTATCAAATGGCCTGAAAGTCTGCCAGTTTTTAGTGGGGTCCAGAGTAAGAGAAGTCTCTGTAATAGGTCCAGGCTATGTGCAAGCTGCTCTACCACTTGGGACATACGACGCAGCAGATCCAATGGTGCTTGAGGTGTCAATGGCAAATAGGGATCTGGTTTGGAGCCTTTGGAAGGCCTGAACAAGAAAATCAAAATGGAAGCCTCTAGGATTTTGGATCAAGGCCATCTTGTGCGGATAACTACTCTCCTTTTGTGAGACAGAACTTGGTCTGTTATTGGGCTTTGGTGGAAACTGAACATTTGACTATGGGTCATGAAGTCACCGTGAGACCTAAACTGATGATCATGTACTGAGTGCTTTCTGACCCATCTAGCCATAAAATGGGTCATGCACAGCAGCATTCCATCATCAAATGAAAGTGGTGTATATGTGTTTGGACTCAAACACGTCCTGAAGGCACAAGTAAGTTACATGAGGAAGTGGCTGAAATACCCATGGTCTCCACTCCTGCCACCCTGCCTCCTCTCCCCCAGCCTGCACTTATGGCCTCATGGGGTGTTTCCTATGATCAGTTGACAGAGGAAGAGAAGACTGGGGCCTGGTTCACAGATGGTTCTACATACTACTCGAAAGTGCACAGCTACAGTACTGAGGACATCCCTGAAGGACAGTGGTGAAGGGAAATCTTCCCAGTGGGCAGAACTTCAAGCAGTGTACCTGGTTGTGCACTTTGAATGGAAGAAGAAATAGCCAGATGTGCAATTATATACTGATTCATGGACTGTAGCCAGTGGTTTCGCTGGATGGTCAGGGACTTAGAAGAAGCATGATTGGAAAATTTGTAACAAAGAAATTTGAAGAAGAGATATGTGGATGCGCCTCTCTGAGTGGTCAAAAATTGTGAAGATATTTGTATCCCATATGAGTGGTCACCAATGTGGGTGACCTGAGCAGATGAGGATTTTAGTAATCAAGTGTATATAATGACTTGCTTTGTGGACACCATTCAGCCTCTTTCCCTAGCCATCCTTGTCATAGCCAATGGGCCCATGAACAAAGTGGCCATGATGGCAGGGATGGAGGTTATGCATGGGCTCAGCAACATGCATTTCCACTCACCACGGCTGACCTGGCTGTGGCCACTGCTGAGTGCCCAATTTGCCAGCAGCGGAGAACAACACTGACCTCTCAATATGGCGCCATTCTTTGGGGTGATCAGCCAGCTATCTGGTAGCAGGTTGATTATATTGGACCTCTTCCATTATGGAAAGAGTAGAGGTTTGTCTTCACTAGAATAGACACTTACTTTGGATGTGGCTTTGTCTATCCTGCACACAATGCTTCTGCCAAGACTACCATCTCTGGACTCATGGAATACCTTGTCCACCATCATGGTACTACACACAGCATTGCTTCTGACCAAGGCACTCACTTTATGTCTAAAGAAGTACAGCAATGGGCTCATACTCATGGAATTCACTGGTCTTACCATGTTCCTCATCATCCTGAAGCAGCCGGATTGATAGACTAGTGGAGTGGCCTTTGAAGTCACAATTAACAACACCAACTAGGTGACCATACTTTACAGGGCTGGGGCAAAATTCTACAGAAAGCCATGTATTCTCTGAATCAGCATCTGATATATGGTACTGTTTCTCTTATAGCCAGGATTTACAGGTCCAGGACTCAAGGGGAGGAAGAGAAGTGGCACCACTCACCATCATCCCTAGTGATCCAATAGTAAAATTTTTGCTTCCTGTTCCCAGGACATTACATTCTGCTGGCCTAGAGGTCTTAGTTCCAGAGAGAGGAATGCTGCCGTCAGGAGACACAGTAATGATTCCATTAAACTGGAAGTTAAGATTGCCAAATGGACACTTTGGGCTCCTCCTACCTTTAAGTCAACAGGCTAAGAAGGGAGTTAGTGTTGGCTGGGGTGATTTACCCGGACTATTAAGGTGAAATCAGTCTACTACTCCATAATGGAAGTAAGGAAGAGTATGCATGGAATACAGGATATCCATTTGGGCATCTCCTAGTATTGCCATGCCCTGTGATTAAGGTCAATGGGAAACTACAACAGCCCAATCCAGGCAGGACTACAAATGGTCCAGATCCCTCAGGAATGAAGGTTTGGGTTACTCCACTAGGAAAAAATCATGACTTGCTGAGGTGCTTGCTGAAGGTAAAGGGAATACAGAATGGGTAGTAGAAGAAGATAGTCATCAATACCAGCTATGACCATATGACTAGCTGCAGAAACAGGGACTGTATCTGTCATTAGTATTTCCTCCTTCTATTGTTAAAAACATGTTTGTGCATGTATACACTTGTACTAAAAAAATCTTCATTTTGTTGCCTTTTTCTTATAAATCTTTATAAGATTTATTGACTTCATATCAGCATTTAAGTATTGTTAACTTTATGTTATAGTATTTGGTTTGGGAATTGGTGCATTTCTGTTTATATCAAGGATGGTTGTATTATGGTAGGCATAATTATGACCTCATTATTGTCTTTATTTCAATATTATATATGATCTCAGGAGATGTATATGGATTCAAGTTGACAAAGGGTGGACTTGTGATGGTTAAGACTGAGTGTCAACTTGATTGGATTGAAGCATGCAAATTATTGAACCTGGGTGTGTCTGTGAGAGTGCTGCCAAAAAAGATTAACATTTAAGTCAGTGGACTGGGGAGGGCAGACCCACCCTTAATCTGCTGGGCATCATCTAATCAACTTCCATCAAATACAAAGCAGGCAGAAAAACATGAAAAAGCGAGATTGGCCTAGCCTTCCAGCCTACATCTTTCTGCTGTGCCGGTCTGACCACAAACATCCGCCTCCCCGTTTTTCAGCTTTGAAACTGGACTGGCTCTCTTAGCTCCTCAAGCGTGCAGACAGCCTATTGTGGGACTTTGTGATTGTCTAAGTGAATATTTAATAACTACCCTCTGTATATAAATATATCCTACTAGTTCTATGCCTCTAGAAAATCCTGACTAATACACTGACTATGTTGTACTTCAAACAAACTTGAAATACTTGTATGTCAGCTTAAACAGAGTCTGCATAGTCCACTGTAAATACTAGTGCAAATTAAGAAGAAGAGAAAAAAGGAGGTCCCTGAGCTCTCAATGACATCTAGGACTGCTGCTATCTCATAGCACATACTCCTCCCACAAGGACTACAAATGACAAGGGAAAATTTGTATAATTGGAATCCTGGACATTTCTCAAATGCTTATTGACTCAAATGTCTTCTGCTGTATTTGAAATTTTCAAACCAAAACGTGACAGCAACCAGACCAGAAAAATGTAATTGACCAAGAATGTCCTACAATATTTACAATATACTCCTTTTTCTGCATGTTTAATTTTAAAAGTTGAGTATTCTGTACTGGAATCTAATGGGATTTGACTAACACTCCTCAAGAAAATGATGCCATGATGTTCTTTAGCTTTTGATAGACTTTAAAATACACAGGCAGCATAATCTTGAGCAAGAAAAGAGCTGGCTTTCTGTACCAGGAGAAATAAAGCATTATGTAGTACTTTAGACAACCTTGAAGGTGACTTTTCCAAGTCATTGATTAGCAGGTCCATGCCCTGAAATTCAAGTCATGGAGATTTGTTACAGTTCTTTTAGTCACTAGCGTATTAAAAACCAAAATGCATCATTAACTCAGAAGTGGTCTATGCCATTTGGCAATAAGGGATCGTTTTGACTTTGGTGACAAAACCATCTGTGCAGATTTTTTGGATTTTAAAGGATTGTTTTTTGGCTTAAAGATAAAGCAATCATTTCCCCACTATTATTCACTTTTGTCTGTTTAGTCAAAACATATATATTGCTGGGAAGAACCTTGGTGCAAATCAGCTCTAATGAACAAAAGCAGTGTTGGGCAGTGTCCATGAAAGGTAGTTCTGTCGATTTCCATGGCGATAGTCTACCAAGATGTTTAGCTTTCTTCTTAGTGAGATTTAAGGAGTTGAGGAAGTGGGGAAGTGGAGTGGCCAGCAGGAGGTGCAGAGAACAATTTATGTTTCCTTCCCCCCCTGTTGTCTGAAAAACTCAAAACCTTAGTTAAATGTTCTTTTCTCTCTGATTTTGTCCAGCACTGGAAATGACACAGAAGTTAAGTAGCATTAATTTTAGTAAAGCTGGTTTTCAAAAAGTATATAATCCTGGTCAATAAAGTCCTTATTTCCAAAGTAATTAAAAAACACCCTTTATTTATTGGGATCTTTTACTTCTCATGGATATATTCATGGGGTGTGGCAAGGAGATAACCTGGACACTCAGCAATTTAAGTTAAATCCCTACGTCTACTGCTCACTAAATAAGTTAGACTATCTCAGGGAAGCCTAGTTCTTGCTCCAACTTTGATGAGCCTTAGTTTCTTTATCTTCAAAAAGGGGAGATTATAGCACTACTTTTCCTATCTATGCAGTGTGTGATTCCAAGTATCAAATTAGATAATGAAAACTTGTGGGTGCCATAACCTCGTAAAGTATATAAAGTCTGCATATTCATATTCAACCTGTCAAATAGGCATCTTTGAGTCCATTATCTTATTTAATGTCCATAACAACACTGTGAGGTCAGTGGCAAAGCTCAGAGAAATTTTAACTTAATAAAGAAGTGTTATACTTCATTTTAGATTTTTGTGATATAGAGGTGATTACAACACAGCCCTTGATTTCAAGAAATAAACAATCTGTGGGGATATAGATGCAAGTCAGTTGCAATACAGTGAGATAAATAAAACAATAGGAGGAGTATGAACCCTCTCTGCTTGCCTAGAGCAAAGGGTAATGGAAGAGGAGGATGGAGATTGTGAGCACACATGAGTGTGTCTCTGTATGTGTGTCTGTGTGTATGTGTATGTATGTTAGTATAGAAGAAAATATTTCCTAGTAGAGAACATTAAAGTGCATTTTAGAAGGTTGATAAGTTTACCTAACAACCTGGAGGATATTTCAGGTTGGAAAAAAAAAAAAGAGGATTCAAATAGGAAAATAAATGGGCTTTATACAAATGTTAACATGAAGTTAACTTGTGTTAGCACAGATGCTTAATAATAAAAGAATGAAGTAAATTATGTAGACACACAAGAAAAGTTAGAATTTATCCTTCATTTACTACCAACAATTAGATGTTGCTTGAAGATAAAACAACATAATGTTCAAACATATGAAGAGTTTTTACCCTTTTCTTTCTTTTTTCTGTTTAAATAGCATTTATTTCAACATTATTCAGCATTACTTAGAGACAAAGATACCCCCGTATCTTTCTTTTCCATGGCTTTTATGGCCTTGAATAAAAATTAATGACTCTTTTCTCTCCCCTAGTTTGATGTAAAAAGTCAGGTAACTTAGATATTTCAAAACCAAGGCTGCCAACTTGGTGCCATGAAGTCTGAAATGGTCAAAAACGTCTCAAGATGGGATAGAGCTGTGTCCAATGAGCAGTAAAATATGGTGCCATGAAAAATGAACTTTATAACAGTGGTAGATTGGATCATTGCTCCCAGTTATGCAGTCCTTTGGCATGCCTTTGCATTGCTTCTGCTTCTAGAGTGGGTGTACTTTCTCATCCTATCAGTGCCGACCTTGGCCAGATGACTTGATTTGGTCAAGACATGACTTGGGTAAATTATGTAAAATATATTCTGTGATTTGTTTTGCCTTATATGCTCCTTGATCCACGTAAGGACCATTTCTCAGATCATGGTTCCCCCTTTAGCCTGAGATCCAGAATGAGACATAGCAGAGCACAGCCAACTCGCACTAAGCTTGTGGAAAACACCCAAATCTCAGCCAAT
The DNA here is from genome assembly GCA_963573385.1 of Cacajao melanocephalus. NCBI lineage: Eukaryota > Metazoa > Chordata > Mammalia > Primates > Pitheciidae > Cacajao > Cacajao melanocephalus. The sequence continues at coordinate 30,745 of CAUYLG010035560.1, forward strand.
CTAAAGGCCTGTAATTAAACAAAATTTACATTTATTTCTATGTAAGTTGGTGATATTTGATGTTAGTGTTTACACAGCAAAAATCAATACTACTATTCTTTTGTTTTTGTACGTTTAGTGGCTCAGTAATTTATTTTTTTCTTTTCATGACACCTCAAGTGTAAAAATAATCTAATGGTTCCATTTATGAAATAGGCAAAAACAACTAATAGGCACTTATATTCCAACAACTTAGTAGCTATATATTAAAGTAATTCTCATAAATTTAAAAAACATTTTTATTCCTTTCTTAAATAAAACATTTTTACACCTTTCTTCTATAACTGTAACTACTTATAAGTTGAGTGCCATACAATTTTTTGAATCTTTAATCAGATTAATCAGTTTCCTCTTCCTCATTTCCTTTTCCATATTGAGTTTCATGCAGTGCTGGCTTTCCATCACAGCAACTGCTGAAAACTAAGTTTCTTAAAGATATGGCCTAATTGAAAGAAATGTAGCACGATCTAATGTTAAAACGTTGAGCTATCTCAAGCTAATAGTTCATGTAGTGCCTGACATATGTCATTGTGTTTTCTTAATAAATTTAAACTATTCCTCAGTGCCACTTTGGTAACCTCCATAGGGAGCATGAGAATACAAGAAGTCACTTTACCACTCTCAATATTTTGGGAGACAAAAGTCTTTGAGATCTCTACAAACATTGGTTAAATAAACTCTTTTGAAATGAACTTGAGGCACCACATTATTTTTTTTTTCCCTTATGATCTGCCTTAATTTAAAAAGTGTAATACAGTCTCCAAAATCTCAATCTTTGAGGACCTCAAAGAAGAGTGTTGGGATCTAAAACCTTAAAAGCAAGTCCAAGGATTCTTCTCAAGGAAAGTACCAAGAATGAATACAAAGGGAAGAGGAAAGACATTCACAGCCTGAGTACATTGTATGTGCTTGATTCTAGGTTATGGTAATGATGTATTTTATGCACATATGTTTCCAAACAATTGAGAAAAGATAAATTGGTCATAATATGGTGTAAAATGATCACTTATACTCAGATGCAAAATGAGTAACACCTGGAATCTGTCTTCAAAGAGGATGAATTCAACCCTTTTGTTAGCATTACATCAAAGTTGGAAAAAAAAAGAATAAAAAGTATTTAAGCAACATTTATATATGCATATCTTCTTGGTCATATGAATTAAGAAATAAAAGACATGGAGAATTTCTATGTTCAGATAGCACATGAGGATTATGTCACAGAGGCAATGAAAAAGATCATATGAGTAACCAGAAATGGATCAACTCAGTTAATTTGGTTGTACAGAATTTCAGTTATCTTATAGTAAGTCTGTTCAGGAATTTTCTACAGGTTGCTTAAACTTTTAGACATTAGTTCCTCATCGTTAGGTAAAAATGATAGCTTTGATTAAAACTATTTATTAGTCCATTCTCATGCTGCTAATAAAGACATACCTGAGACTGGGTAATTTATAAAGAAAAGAGGTTTAATTGATTTACAGTTCAGCATGGCTAGGAAGACTCAGGAAATTCATAATCATGATGGAAGGCAAAGGGGAAGCAAGCACCTTCTTCACTAGGTATCAGGAAGGAGAAGTGTCAGCAGGGGGAATGCCAGATGCTTATGAAACCATCAGGTCTCCTGAGAACTAATTCACCATTACAAGAACAGCATGGGGGAAACTGCCCCCATGGTCTAATCATCCCTCACTGGGGCCCTTCCACAACAAGTGGAGATTATGAGAAGTAAATTCAAGATGAGATTTGGGTGGAGAAACAGCCAAACTATATCAGACTATCTTTATGTCTCCGTCCAACTCTCACTTCACATAATTTTATAAAGAGCTATATTATGAAACTGACTATTTAAATAACTTCCAAAAATATTCATGTGGACAATTCAAACATTCCAAATTTATGTGAGCAAAAAATAATTCTTTCATGGCAATGTGTGCTATATTTTCATATTAGACTATTCAGCATTTCTAAAAATGCAGACACAAAAACTCTTTTCAAAAATACAAAATGTGAAATTACAAAGTTTAAAAACGTACACCAATCTAGTAATGATTCTTTGGTTTGGGAACTAATGGATGTAATTGTTCATCTAACCATTCTGCAAAGAAAAAAAGAACATCTTTGCAGTGTGAAAAGCGAATGTGTATAAACTGCTCTTTTATTATTTTCCTCTGAGGCAAAGAAATCATTTTTTTTTTTACAAAACATATCAAAGCTAAAAAGATAACGAATTCCCAGATTCAGCTATTTTCATAGACAGTGGAAGTATCCACTGTAATAAAAATGAATAAAATATTCTGCCAGCTTCAACTCAATGAAAAGTAGAAGAAGAGTTTGCTGGCTTTGGGACTAAGGTGCTTATTACTCTTACCCCTCAACTTTTACCACAGTTGTCTGTTATAACCATTGCTAGGCTCATCTATTCTACGATAAAGCTTCTTTATCAAGTTTAAGGCATAAAATACAAGCAAAAGTGGTGACTTTGTAATGCAGGAGGTGGTCCTTTCTGAGAACTGCTGACTTCTATTTAACTTTCTGAAATTTCTGAATTCGTCTATCCCAAAGTGGTATCTGCATGTGTGCCTGTGTATGTATGTGAGTGTGTTTATAATTGACCTAGGTATTGGCAGAATTCCACAAAAATTCTTTTATTTATTATTTTATTTTTGGATTAACATAAATAGTTTTTGAGCTCCTGTTATGATCTGGGCACTGGAGATATCAGCATACAAAAAACACAGTCTGCTTGGAGAGAGCCGCAGGTAAATGTTACAAAAAACTGAGATGGCTCTTCAGGGTTCAGAGGGGAGCAGGTAAAGGATAAGCACAGATGCCTAGTGATATGCAAGTGAGAGATTGTGATAGAGAAAATCTACTTTCTACTCAAAATGTGGTCCATGAACCATCAGCCTGCACACTGTGTGGAAGCTCATTAGGAATGCAGAATCACCCTTGAACTACTGAATTTGACAATATCCAAGGTATTTACTGTGTGTTAAAGTTTGAGAAGTTTGAGAAGATCTGTTCTACATAAAACTTACCATTTTTTTTCTGTTAAATAAGAGAAAAAGAAACATTCGGAGAATATGTGTATGTAGACTGCTGATGGAAGTGTGGAGGGGTAAATCCCCTATCTAATGGGAGACTAAAGGGAATGTGAAGATAAAATAGACACCTTGGGAATGAGAGTATGGCCAAGTGGTGATTTCAAACCTAGGAAGCCATATCAATAGATGCCCCAATCCACAAAGTTTTCCTCAAGACGGTATTTTTAGCTAGTTAACATATTGAAGAAATCTTGTCTGGGGCTGATCCCAGACTGAGAACTCAAATATTAAAGTTGTCATTTCAACAAACTGAATAATTAAATCTCTAGTTAATTAACTAAAGATCAATAAGTTTTCATGTCAGTATATCTAAAGAAGGCAAATGGAAGCACACAAAATGGATGGAAAGTCACTCTTTTGAACAACTGTCGTTTTATCCCATGTAGAGTATAGTATTAAAAAAAAAGAATTTGTTGAAATAATTCAATTTTACTGCAATGGAAACATTCTGAGGGTAGGTTTAGAGTCCATGTATAGTGTGAAAATTTTGTATGGTCACAGTAATCCTTGGGAGTCTCTTATACATGTCTTACTCCAGCAAAAGCAGTGGTAATTAATTCAGTTAATTCCAGCTTCTCCACCAACATAATAAGCAAATTATTTTCATTTCTGAGGCGTGCTGTATAAACTGATTAACTGCTGATGGACAATTTTGTATGAAAAAAAAAGCCTTTTAACTTTTGAAACATCGTCAATCTTCAAGCTTTATAAGCAATCCCAAACCCTTTTTGATATAATTTTTATAAGCAAATACCTATCTGATTTGGCTCCACTCTATCAGACTCATTGATTCACCTGAGTTGTCTCCTCTCCACCCTCAGTGGATCCCACTGAAAACCAAAAGATATAGTGTGTCTTTATTGGAATATTGAAATAAAGTATCATATAATCTAATCAATATTAATTTCCTTTACTGAGATGCAATTATCATACTAAAAAATGTACAGAACATACATAGATTCTTTGTGATTTCATAGTTAAATACATTCATGTCACTACCACTAAAAATAAAATATGGAATTATATCTCACTAAAGCTCCTTTCCAGTCATCTTTCTTAACCTTTATTTTTTATTTGTATCACCATACATTAATTTTGTCTGTTCTTGATTTTACACAATGAAACCATACAGTATATATTTTGTTTGTGTGCGTGTGTATGTGTCTGGCTTATTTTGCTTAACATGCTATATTTGTAATTTATCCAAGTCATTTTCCAAGTAGTTCACAAAAATGTGAACTACTCATACACAAAATGTGGGGTAATATTCCATTATATAAGTATAGCACAATTTATTTATTCTTCTGTTAATGGATATTAGGGTTGTTTCCCATTTACACCTATTACAAAAAAGACTTCTATGAACATTGTTACATACTTTTTTCTAAAAATATGATTTTTCTTTTATTGGTTAATAATTTTACATAGAAATTCAAAATAGTTCATCAAAGAAGCAACCAGCGAAATATAGAAGCTTTATATTCTCAGTGACATTTGGTGTTGGTCTTTTCTGTCTACTCCAGTATGTATATAGTAGTGTTTCAATTATGGTTTTAATTTTTATTTACTTTATAACTGAGAACTTTGATTACCTTTTTGCATGTTTATTGTGTATCTTCTTTTGTGAAGTGTTTAAGTCTTTAAAATATTATTTATTGAGTTGCTTTTCTTATCAGTTTGTAGAAATTTGTTACATGTCCTGATACATTGCTTTGTCAGACATACGTTTTGCTAATATTTTTCTTTCATTCTGTGGCTTACATACCATTTTATTAACAGTGATTTTAGATAGTATAAATATTTCATTTTGATGAAGGCTAGCTAATCAATTTTTATCATTTATAATTAGTGCTTTATGTGTCCTGTCAAAATTTTTTTTTATCTTAAGTTTTACAAGAATAGTTTTGTGTTTTGTTCATTATGATTATAGTTTTAAAATTTAGGTCCATGATTCATCTCAAATTAATTTTTTGTATAAAAAATGTGATAGAGATTGAGTCATTTTTTTCTAAATTAAATGTTTAGTTGTTACAGTAATATTTGTTTGAAGAAAAAAAAAAGAAAAGAAGAAAGTAAATGATTTCTCTTTCCCCATTAAATTAACTCCACACCTTGGGTGAAGATCATTTTGTTATACATGGGTGGGCCTATTTCTGCGCACTTATTTTTGTTCCTTGATATATTAGTCTATCTTTATGTCAATAGCCCACTGTCTTCATTCCTATAGCTATATATTTGTCTTGAAATCAAGAAGTATAAATAAATCCTTCAACTTTGTTCTTTTGCAAGATTGTTTAGGCTAATCTCAGGCCTTTGTATATTCATATATAATTAGAACCAGCTTTTCAAAAAAGCCTAATAAAATTTTGATAGAATTTGTGATGAATCTATTAGTCAATTTAGAGATAATATTGAATAAAAGTTATCTAGATCTTCTTTGTGCATAAATGCAAGTCTAGTTGTATAATTAAAGTAAGAAAGTAGAGAAAAAAAAATTACAGTTTAACATGTTTTAATTTTTTAAGCTAGAAAAGATACATGTATGGTCCTTTTTTGTTTTTATAGTGAGACTGACTTTTTCTTTTAAAATGCAATATTGTCATAGCCATTGAAATAGAAAACAGAAATTTTTCTTTCTTGTCAAGCATGTTACAATTCTTGATATTAATGTTTCTTGTTGGAATATTTTGAACCATATTATGATTGTTTTTACAAATATACGATTGAAAACATTTTAAATGTTCATTTGGTATCTTTTTGTTGTTGTTGTTGAGATGGAGTCTTGCTCTGTCACCAGGGTGGAATGCTGAAGTGCAGTGGTGTGATCTTGGCTCACTGCAACCTCCAACTCCCTGGTTCAAGTGATTCTCCTGCCTCAGCCTCCTGAATAGCTGGTATTTCAGGCACATGCCACCATGCCCAGCTAAATTTGTATTTTTAACAGAGACTGGGTTTCACCATGTTGTCCAGGATGGTCTCAATCTCCTGACCTCGTGATCTGCCCGCCTCAGCCTCCCAAAGTGCTGGGATTACAGGCGTGAGCTACTGCACCTGGCCCTATTTGGTATCTTTAATAATAATTTTATGATAACTTTATTGATATTGGGAATGACTAATTTTACTATTTTTCTACATTTTACTATACATTATAGGAGTAAGGAAGATATATAAGTGTCTTTAGGATTTGTTATTCTTTATTCTTTGTTTGTGTATGTTCAGATTGTTAGAATTACATATATTATTTTTCTTAAGAAATAACTGTGGACTTTAGTTATCCCATGCTGAACTCTCACACCAACCATTAGCAATCTTTATTATTTCTTGTACATGGGCCTTTGCATCTCTTCAGCTTCCAGAGCTATTCACTTGGATCTTTCCCTGGCAAACAGCTTCGCATTGTTCAGACGTCAGCTCTCATGTAACCTCAGGATGCTTCTCTGATGTAATACATTTATAATTCTCTATTCCAACATCCTTTTGTTTTCTTGACTTAGTTTTTCATTATCTGAAAACACATACTTATTTGTTGCATGTCTACAATCTTTTTCCATCCATTTCAGATGTAAGCTGTAAGAGACAGGAACCACATTATTCTCAGCATGCCTGGCACATCATAGCAAGATAATAAATATTTGTCGAATAAATTAATATCTTTTAAAATGAATTATACTATTTTGACTTACCACCAACATTATATGAATTCATCCATGCTATCTTTTCAAATTTGACCTATGAAAAAAAATCCACGTTTGTAGATGGTTATTTTTGTTTGTGTTTTGGGGATTATTGATGCAAGACCTTTTTTTACATAGTGCACTAATAATTATATTTTAAACAACAATTATATTTTATGTGATGAAGTGGAATTGAATCTGACCTTACAGTCAAAATAATGGGTTCAAGTACTGTTTTTTTTTTTCATTTACAAATTGTTCAAGTTTGCAAAAGCCTCTTAATCTTCTTGTGCCTCAAATTTCGTATATGTAGATTTCAGATAACAATGCTAGCTTTCCTCAGTCCGTAAGATTTTTGTGAAGGTGAAATTAGGTGATATATTTGTGAAAGCACTTTGTAAATGGAATATGTAAGGTCTCATTATTAAATTTAACGTATTAATTCATTGCCTAATGGACCGAAAGAGTTAATTGTTCTTCCAAAATTATGCAATTTATTTTCAGGATTGGGGAGAATTTTATGCAAGGTGTTACTAATAGATAATAATAACTCATTTGTTCCTTTATCACACTTTTACTTAGAAGACTCAGATAACTTTATTCTGTCTCATTAATCCTTAACAATGCTTCTAAATCATTAGACAGCCGATGATAAGCACAGTTCTCCTGACTTTTACAGCTAGAACAAATGAGGCACTGAGAGGTTATGTGACTTTTTCAAAGTCACACAGAAATCAGTGAGGCTGCTGTGGAAAGGGGCTTGGGACTTCTCACAGCATCTTGCCTGTAACTGACCTCAGTAGACAGCAATAGACAGTACCTAGCATATATCATTACTAAGGTCTTATAAGAGATTCACAGAAAAACATGACAGGTGTACTGTCTTCAATGAGTGGGAATAGGAAGATATTCTTAGAGTGGGAATAGGAAGATACATTGTTTAAGATGAAGCAGAATTGTTTAAGATGAACCAGAATTTAAAAGCCATGAATGACTTTTTCTTAAAGTGCTCTGGATGTTCAATGTGAGTAGATCTCATTAGTTAAATCAAGATAAGCTAGAGAGGATGGCAATTCTGATAGACCATAAAACATTGGTAAGTTTTCAAAGGAAAAAAGAGTGAACGAAAACTATACTAAGCAAATGAAACAAACATTCTAAGTAAATGGAAAAGAATGAACAAAACATAAGAGAAGTCAAGGGACATATCTGAAAAAAAAGTAACTTATAATAAATAATTTAATACATGCCTATAGCATAAGAGTGCTACCTAGATACTGTTAAAGAAAAATGCACTCAATGATACTTGATAAAGCACAATAAGGCAAACTTTATTCAAGGCTATTGTGATACAAATAGGGACCACAGGGATGAGATCTTGCAGTGGGAAAGAGAGATTAGGCTTAACTCTGAATATGGCATGAGCAAGTGGGAATTTATAGCCAATAAGCAGAGAATAGAAAATTATTATTTTTTAAAAAATTATATTTCTGAGGTACATGTGCAGATCATGTGGGATTGTTACACAGGTATACACATGCCATGGTGATTTGCTGCATCCATTGCCCTGTCATCTACATTAAGTATTTCTCCTAATGTTATCCCTCCCCAGTCCCTCCAACCCCTGCTGTCCCTCCCCTATCCCCACTACCTCCTGATAGGCACTGGTGTGGGATATTCTCCTCCCTGTGTCCATGTGTTCTCATTGTTTGACACCCACTTACGAGTGAGAGAACATGTGGTGTTTGGTTTTCTGTTCTTGTGTCAGTTTGCTGAGAATGATGGTTTCCATCTTCATCCATGTCCCTGCAAAGGACATGAACTCATCCTTTTTATGGCTGCATAGTATTCCATGGTGTATATGTGCCACTTTTTTTTTTTTTTTATCCAGTCTGTCATTGATGGGCATTTGGTTTGGTTCCAAGTCTTTGCTATTGTAAACAGTGCTGCAATGAACATACGTGTGCATGTGTCTTTATAATAGAACAATTTATAATCCTTTGGGTATATACCCAGTAATGGGATATCTGGGTCAAATAGTATTTCTATTTCTAGATCTTTGATGAATTGCCAAACTGTCTCCTGCAATGATTGTACTAATTTACACTTCCACCAACGTGTAAAAGCGTTCCTCTTCTCCACAGAGGATAGGAAATTATTTAGAGCAAACATCAAGGATCTGGGAGATTTTGACTAAACCAACCTAACATGAGTTTTGCTGAAGACAGGCCGGGGTAATCAGACATTACCTGGGGGATGGCAAAGGGTGAGGAACAGATTCAGGGAGATCACATTTGGAGGATGGAGTTCATGGCTAAACTGATACAGCCGACTACTTGATAAAACTTGATTTCACAAAGAAGTGCACAGATGGGCCCTGTTGAGAAGAGGGCTCAGGAACCTGACTAAAGTTTGGTCAAGCAAAAAATCTTATCAATATATACTAACATTACCTCAAACAAGAAATTATTATTATTATAATAAGTACTTACAATAATTATTGACTCATAATTATCGTTAGAATTCAGTCATTTTATTACCAGTAGTCATTGAACGCTAAAGAGAGTGTTAAATAAGGTTGCCGTGATAAATTGGAGCACAGGCATCCCTAAGTATCTGTCGAGATTGGTTCCAGGACCTCACAGACACCAAAATTCATGTATGTTTAAGTCCTTTATGTTGAAATTTGCAGTTGAATGAATCTGCTGGATGCAGATCTGGTGGATATGGAAGCTAGATTGTGCCATTTAAATACCTCCTTGTCCCTTTTGTGTCAGAGTGTACTTCCCTGCCCAGGCCTTGGATTTGTGGTTCAACCATTGGATTTGCTGTGGCAAATGGAACCTGATCAGATGTAATCCGAGCTATGGCTTTAAATATGCTTGCACAGTTTGCCTTGCCTATTGCTATAAAAGAGGCATGAAAGATAAAGCACCAAGGACAGCTTTTGGTCTAAAGAGAGACAGATTTGGACCCAATGCACACTCTGAATTCAAAGTTGAACCTGAGCAAAGCTATTCCAGCTAATTAGCAGACCATTATGTAAAAAAAATAAATGCTTATTTTTATCAATCATTGTGCTTTGGAGTGCTTTGTTATGTAGTTTTTTGTTATGTAGTTATAGCTGACTTGTTCAGCTGGTTATGTCTATTAGGATATGTTATATAAAATCTTGAATTTCAAGATGTAGTTCTCAATTTAATGAACATAAAAGAAACTTTATAACTGAGTCCTTATAAACACTTTGCTGACTGTCAAGAAGCCTATGAATGGACTCCAGGTCTCATAATGGAATAAAGTGTTAATTTAAAATGAATATATGCATATATATGAACAAGAGAGCAGCACAGTTAAATCTCGACTTCAGTAGGAATCATTTGGTTGAGTGAGTGTAGGACAGATACAATACTGGGGGTCCAAACTGAAAGGGATTGCCAATGTCTAAATAACAGGCAATGATTAATATGGGTGAAAGTAGAAAAAAAATGACAGGAAGCAAATGCTTGCAAGGAGCCTTGTTGGAGTTGGCTCTATTTGATGTGGCAGCTGAGGGAGTGTTGAGAAAAGATAAGCCAAAAGTGACTTGAGTCTTTGAGGCAGTTGTTGGTTGTCAGACTGGTGATGTCATTTCCCATAATGAAGAAGGCAAAGGACGATGAGTAGGTGGTTTGCATGGTAGAGAGATAATGAGTTTCATTTTTAACATGTTGAGTTTGAAGTTCAGACAAGAATTTGAGGAACTGATAAGGCCTCAGACGTTACCTGATTGTCAAATGCCTTTTAGTGGCATTTGGGCTACTGGGCTGTGTCTTTCATGCCCAGATGGAAAGGAGTAATCATCTATCATATTTCAAACTCTAGAAATATGAGTTTGAACGAGTAAAATCAATGGACTTCTGCTGAAAGCCAAGAACATTAGATTGAGGGCTTGGCTTTCCTCATAAGTGTATTGCCAGGAATACCAATCATCTCTTCTGACTGAGAGAGGAGGCCTAGGTTTGGCCATCCGTGCTGCCTTTGGGAGATATTCTAACTGCAGGGCTGATAGAAAAGGCTCAGCACCCATATACATCCATTTAAACCTAACTTTAAAATTGGTTTCATATTTAAATATGAAAGTTCAATGTTCCACATCTTTTAGTGGTCCATTGATGACAATTTTGTAGAGGTTTACTATATTAGTAACTTGATACATTTTAATAAGTGATAATTTATGACTTATTGAGTTGTTATAAGAGCACAGCAGTTAAAGACATTGGCTTTAAAATTCTGATTTGAATCTGTACTCTGCCTGTGACAGCCTGTTGATTCATTTATTTAACAGATATTTGCTGAAGTCCTACCATGTTCTATGCACAAGAACAAAAACATATGAAGACTGAAAGACTGCTCTGAGGAGTTTACATTCCAGTGGAGGGAGATATTTAATAAGCAATAAACATGATACATAAATTTCAAAACTGTTAAAAAGTTAAAAGTACTATGGGGAAAAGAGTGTAAGAAGGATTGGGAGTTTGGTGCAAATGAGGGACCAACTGGATCATTATTAAATCTGGCAGTTAAAATAGATCTCATTAAGAGGGTGCTATTTGAGCAAAGACTCAAAGGATCTGTGAAAGTTAGACAGGAAGATATAAACAGATAAAAGATCTAGAGCACAGGATTTAAGGTAGGAGTGTGCCTGATTTATCTGGGGAACAATACAGAAGCTAAGGTGGAGTGACTTTTGCATAGAGCGGGAGGAAATGAAGTTGGTGAGAAAAAATGGGGGCTGATCAGGTGGGGATTTTAGCTTTTACTCTGAGTGAAAAAGGGAGTTATTAGAGGATTATCTTTTTTTATATAAATTGTCAAACACATAAAAGTGGAGACACTAGTATAATTAAACCCATGATCCAGCTAAAACAATTATGAGGCCAGTCTTGTAGGTTGGTTAATGAATACAGAAATAAAGTGAGATAGAAGAAATAAGTTCTAGTGTTTCCTAGCACAGTACAGTGCTATAGTTAACAATAATTTATCATATACTTAAAAAAATAGCTAGCAGAAAGATTTGGAATGTTCTCAACATAAATGATAAAAGTTTGAGGTGATGGATGTTCAAATTGCCCTGATTTCTCACTACACATTGTGTGCATTAATCAAAATATCACTTGTATCCCCAAAATATGTACAATCATTATATATCAATAAAAATATAAGGCCTGTCTAATTTGTTTTATTTCATCTATATTTCTGCACAGCCCCCAATTCCTGATTATTTTAAAACAGATTCAAGACATTTTATCATTTCACTTGTAAATATTTTAATAATATCTTCAAAAAATAAGACCTTCATTTTTTAAACATAACCACAAAACCATTATTATAACTAAAAATAAAGACCTTATAAAATATACAATAAGTGTTCACATGTCCCTGGTCCATTTAGAGACTTTTCTTCTATTGTTATTATTTGAGTGAATCAGACATTGTAGAGCGTCTTGAGCAAAAAAGTACTGGAACACTCTGGCTGACATATTAAGTAAGGATAGCCTGTAGGGTGGCAAAACAAGAAAAAAAGAAGCAGGAAAAACAGCTGGAAACTACAGAGGTCATCTAAGAGAGATGATTGCCCACGCTAGGGCAGTAGCTGTGGAGTTGGTGATGAATGACCAATTTCTGGACTTATTTATTTTAAAATTTATTTTTATTTTAATTAATTTATTTTAAAATTAGAACCAGTAGATTTTCCAAAGGGGCTTGATGCAGGATGTGTGAGAGTAGAATCAAGGGCGACTACGAGATTTTTGGATTAAGCAAGCTAAAAGGATTGACAAGTTTATGAGAGATGAGGAGTAAGTTTGTACACACTGGGCTGTGACAGCAATTGAGAAGTTCAAGATAAGACACAAAAATTAGTCTTTATTATGTTGTTAATGTATAGAAATATGAGACTGGATGAAATCATATGTGTAGTATAGATTGAAAAGAAAATGACCAGAGATAGAGCCCTGGAGCTTCCAAAATTTTGAGTTTCATAAGCAAATGTTCTAGAAGTCAAATGGAGGAGGTGCCTTCTGGAGGAGGCAGCCATCCACAGTGCCGAAGTCATTGCTAAATCAACTAAGATGAGAGCTGCAATAAGATTACTTATTCATTCTTGTAATTTTGTTTAGCTGAAAAACATTTATTGCCTACCTGCTATACTCCAGTCACTACATGAGCTATTTCAGATAAAAATAAGAATAATGCAAAATTTCTACCTTTAGGAATTTAATCAGTAAGGATATAGACAATTAGAAGAAATTATGAAACATCATTGTAACTGGCTTATCCTCTTTATGATTCAGTTGACTCACTTATAAATTAGGACTAAATCATAGCTTATCATATATTGTTATGAGAATTAAACCATATTATGCTTCTATAAAAATCTTTTTCTCAGAAATTATTTGGTTAACTACCTTTCTTTAGAAGAACTATCAATACACTTATGGTAAAGGATGAAACCCAGAGGTGAAGTTTAATTGACAAAAGACCATCTTTAAATCTTAGGCTTAAGAGGAGAAAACTGTGTCTCCATAAAGGACTTTGGTGAGGCAGTATGAGGAAGCCCACAATAAGAATAAGTGGATAGAAGATGAAGTCATTGGTTGGAGAAAGGCCAGAACACAAAGGTCTCAGTAGTCTGTGGCCAAAACAGGAACAGCTAAGAGGAAATTGAAAGTGGATCCTTTTTAAGCTGCAGAATTGGATTAGCACAATGAAAATCGGGACAGCTTGCAACAACATAGGACCAAATTATCTAAAATTCATGAAAATTAAGACGAGGGTAACATACTGTCCAAGGACCTAGAATAAGAGTTCACTTCAACTCAATAAAGACTTTAAGAGCCCAAAAGAGCTGAGCTGGCCATTTGGCCTAAGTACGTAGAAGGCTTAGCATACAGTAAGTATTCATTAAATGGCAGCAATAGCTACCTGCCTCTTCCTCTCCCCCTAAAAAAAAAAAAGTCTAAATATTAAGGTGTTGGTAGTAGCTTGTTTTTTAATATTACCTGTGATTTTTTTAAAATTTTGCCAAAATAAGTCCATATTATTTTTATATTAATAAAAATAACATAGAAAACTTTATTGAAAGAGAAATAAGAGCTTATTTAGTCCTTATCGAGCCAATCCAAAAGTGAGAATAAATATGACTGCTTCAATCACCTTTAAAAATTTCTAATACAAACCAGACCCTAATGCCTTCCAGGCACAGTGGTGCCACCAACACTAATGGTGTCATCAAGCCGGTATTCTAACATTTTCTGTTTCCATCTAATTCTCTTTTTAAAAAGAGAATTAGATGGAAACAGAAAATATTAGATTATATTTACAAATAGAATTTGTAAATATAATCATAGATTTTTCCTTTTGTGTATTCTAACAAACTTTGATTTAAAATTTTTTAAATATTATCATCTACATGGAAAGCTCAGTGTTCATAAAAAAGGGTACCTAGAAGCATTTAACTTGAAAAATTATCTCATAAAAACCTTTTTTTGAAATTTTGAGACAGGGTCTCATTTTGTCACCTAGGCAGGAGAACAGAGGCAAGGCCATGGCTCACTGTACCCTTGAACTCCATGACTCAGCCTTCCAGGTAGCAGAGAATGAAGGTGCATGCCACCACAGCCAGCTAATTTTTGTATTTTTAGTAGAGATGGGGTTTCTTCATGTTGCCTAGACAGGTCTCAAACTCCTGAGTTCAAGCAGTCTGCCTGCCTCGGTCTGCCAAAGTGCTCAGATTACAGGCATGAGCCACCACACCTGGCCAAAGGCAGGTGCTTTAGGGAAAAAAAAGAACAGAAATAAAATTAAACATGATATTGTTGAAGGCCTTCTCTGCATCTATGGAGATAATCATGTGGTTTTTGTCTTTGGTTCTGTTTATGTGATGGATTACCTTTCTAGATTTGCATATGTTGACCCAGCCTTGCATCCTAAGGATGAAGCCGATTTGATTGTGATGGATAAGCTTTGATGTACTGTCACATTCGATTTGCCAGTATTTTACTGAGGATTTTCGCTTCAATTTTCATCATGAATATTGACTTGAAATTTTCTTTTTTAGTTGTGTCTCTGCCAGGTTTTGATATCAGGATGATGTTGATCTCATAAAATGAGTTAGGGAGGATTCCCTCTTTCAGTATTGTTTGGAATAGTTTCAGAAGGAATGGTACCATCTACTCTTTGATGTCTGGTAGAAGATTGCTGTGAACCAGTCTAGTTCTGGACTTTTCAGTTGGTAGGCTATTAATTGCTGCCTCAATTTCAGACCTTGTTTTTGGTCTATTCAGGGATTCGACTTCTTCCTGGTTTAGTCTTGGGGTCTAAGTGTCCAGGAATTTATCTATTTCTTCTAGATTTATTGATTTATTTGCATAGAGGTGTTTGTACTATTCTCTGATGGTAGTTTGTATTTATGTGGGATCAGTGGTGATATCCCCTTTAGCATTTTTATTGCATTTATGTGCTAGAAGATAGGCCTTTGAATGTCCTTACCACAAATAAATACATAATGCATGAAGTAATAAGCTTGCTAAATATTCTGATTTAATCATTATATAACATATAGCATATGTATTAAAATATCAAGTTGCACCATATATATATATATATATATATATAAATACAATATGTCAATTTAAAGATAAATCAGTTAATTAAAAAATAAATAAAGGCAACAATAAAAGAGACAAGTGGAGTGAGGAAATATGACCTGGCTTTTTGCTATTCAACTATAATGACATAGGTAGGCAGAAACTACAAGGATGGAAAATGAAACATGGTGAAAATATTAGGTGAAAGGAGAATGGGTTATATTAATATCAGGCAAAATAGACTTCAGAACAAGAAAAATTTCTACTGACAAAAAGAGACATACATTATATCATAATAGAAGAATAAATCCATGAAGATCATATAGCAATCCTAAATGTGTATACACAAAGCAAAAGAGTTTCAAAAAAACGTGAAGCTAAAACTGATAGAACTAAAAAGAGAAACAGACAAATTATCAGTTACACTAAAACTCCAACATCTCACTCTCAGCAATTGATAGAACTATAGAACAGAGTTCCAGAAAGAATACAGAAGAGCTCGACAACACTATCAACGCAACAGAAACTGACATTTATATAACACTTCATTCAACAATAATATAATATACACTCTTTCCAGGCACCTACAAAACGTTTACCAAGCTAGAGTATATCCTGGACCATAAAACAAATCTGAACACATTTTAAAAGAATGGAAATTAGACAGTATACATTTTCTGACCATAATGAAATCCAATTAGAAATTAATAAGAGAAAGACAAAAGAAAGATTTCTAAAACACTTAGAAATTAAGCAGCACATGGTTAAACAGAAAGACTAAGAAAAAAATTTTAAATACATGTAACTGAACAAAAATAAAAGCACAACATATCAAATCTGTGAGATGCACAAAAGTGTGCTGAGAGGGAAATTCATAATCCCAACTGATTACATTAGAGAAATATCTCAAATTTATAATAAAAATTCCTAATTTTAGAAACTGGAAAAGAAGAACAAACTGAAACCAAAGCAACCAAAAGGAAGGAAATAACAAAGATAAAGATAAGTGAAGGTGAGCGGGTTATCGATGTGGGATCTGAATGGAGAACTTTCAGCAATGACAAAGCAACAAAAGATCCATCTCAAGTTGGAGATTCTCAGAATCCCCTTCTGAGTGATGGAGATTTGTCTACCATGATTGGCAAGGGTACAGGAGCTGCAAGTTTTGATGAATTTGGGAATTCTAAGTACCAGAATCGGAGAACAATGAGCAGTTCTGGAAAATAGTTCCTCTAAAAACTAAAAATGTACTCACCATACAACCTAGTAATTGTACACTTGGGTTTTATTGTAAAGAATGAAGACTTACTAGGCTAGGTTGATGTGGTGGCTCATGCCTATAATCCTAGCACTTTGTGAGGCCGAGGCAGGTGGATCACTTGAGGTCAGAAGTTTGAGATCAGCCTGGCCAACATGGCAAAAGCCTGATTCTACTAAAATACAAAAATTAGCCAGGCATAGGGGTGTGCACCTGTAATCCCAGCTACAGTTATTTCTTGATACCTGTGGGTGTTAGTTCCAGGACCTCCATGGATGACAAAATCCATAGGTGCTCAAGTCTCTTACATGAAATGGCACAGTACAGTATTTTTATATAACCTAAGCACATCTTCCCATACACTTTAAATCATTTCTAGAATACTTATAATGCCTAATACAATGTAACTTCTATGTAGATAGTTGTTATGCTGTATTTTTTTGTATTTTTTATTTGTGTTATTTTATTGTTGTATTTTTTATTCTTTTTTTTTCTGTTCGTGGTTGGCTGAATCCTCAGATGTGGAATCTGTGCATACAGAGAGCTGACTGATAATTTTTAAAATATGATTTTTAATATAGTTTGACTCTCTGTCCCCACTCAAATCCCAAGTTGAATTGTAATCCTTGCATGTTTAAGGTGGAGCCTGGTTGGAGGTGATTGGATCATGGAGGTTGTTTCTAATGGTTTAGCGTCATCCCCTTAGTGCTGCCTTTTGATAGAGTTCTCATGAGATCTGTTAAGATCTGATGGTTTAAAAGTGTGTGGCAGTTCCATACTCTCTCTCTAGTCACCATGAGAAGACACGCCTTGCTTCCCCTTCACCATCTGCCATGTTTGTAAGTTTTCTGAGGCCTCTTGAGCCATCCATGTGGAACTGTAAGTTAATTAAACCTCCTTTTTTTCATAAATTACTCTTTATAGCAGTGGGAGAATGGACTGATACAGTTTTGAAAACATGGTTAAGGAACAAAAAGATGACTAAGAGTAGAAAGCTATGAAATACATGCATTATGTTATATGTTCCAAATCTGTATCTTGATAGTTACGTATGAACTACTTGCTGTAAGCTGGACATCAGTAATATATTTCCTTTGTAATTCATTGATTTTATTAGTTTCGAACTATTTGGGTTCTGAATTTTCCTTTGAGGACTTGCTAACTGCTGTATATATAAGAAACTACCATGTTTACAAAGCATAATTTACCCTTAGGTGCCTGCACTTTCATTTTCTTACTCTATTAGTAAAAAATAGTAATCAAGAGAATTACCCTTTCAAACCCAGAAGTCCCAAAATGTTGAACCAGACCTTCATAAAAGATAAATGATGAGATGTAAAATATTCCACAGCAAAGAACTTAGTACAATGAGCAGTTTCAGAAATAAGAAAAAGGATAATTTTATGAGTCAAAATGACAAACAGTAGCTACCGTGTACCACAGCTCCAGTGAGAGACAAAAGAATCATCAGCCTCACAGATCAGCCAGCACTATGACATAGGTGGCTTACAGTCTGACAGGGCCAAGACCCAGCACTGGTCCAGTGGTGCAAAATGGCTGACACAATTTTCCAGGTAGAAGAGATCACAGCCATCATCTCAGAGAACTCAGATAGTAATTTACTAAAATAGGCCATTTAGAGAAATGGAACGAGGATAGGCCATTTCCCATAAATGAATAGCATGGCCTTTCTCTGTGTGGCTTTGCACAAGAATAGTCTGAAAAGTTAGAGGATGATGGAGAAAGACCCTAAACATCCATAATGTCATGAAAATTGAAAGACAGGTGATGGGAAAAAGATTAGAGAATCTTAGGTTTCACAGAGGCAGCAGGAGGCATTGGAGCAATTCTAAGGCTTGAAGCATGTAGCATGTAAAATCTCCTATCTTATTGGCAAAGGATTATTTAAAAATTAATAAAATAAAATTTGTCATCGATATCATTTTACTTGATGGAAAATAATTTAGAATTGAGGTAGTCAGTTTATTCTGGTACTAGGACCCCAGGTATAAGGTAGCCCAAAGTTTGCCTTTGCTGACTTCCTTCCTTGCGCCAGATCCTTCCTCAGATCCCGGTAACAAGCCAGGGAAAAAAAGAAGATGTAAAATATTTCTCCTACATAAACTTTCTTTTTCTCCTCTGGCTTATGTGAGAGATTTTTCACTTGAGAGCCCTGTGCAGAAGTCCAACGATTCAATACAGATTTCTTAGTGGAGAATGAGAAAGCTTATTACTGACTTACCATACCTTCACATGATCATCCCTAATCTTTTCAATCTGTTCTCTCTGCCTGGAATGGTGTTGTCTTCCTCCCCTGTTCAAATTCTCCTTATACTTCAATATCTACCTCAATCATTTCTTTTCCCCTGTGAAGTTAACTCCAATCTTTATCCTTTTCCCACTCAAGCAATGCATTATACTTTCTGGTATTCCCTTAGTAATTAATGAATGCATGAATATTTTTGCCTTTATTATTGTATATTACTTATACATGGCTCTCTTCCCACTTGAACAGAAGAATAAGCTCTGGCGATGAAATTAGAGTAAAAAGTCTTGACTTGGTAATTTCTTAGTTGAATAATGTAAGACAAATCACTTACTAACCCTTTTGTGCCTCAGTGTCTTTAAGTATAATGTGAGAACAATAACAACCATAATGAAAATGACAAGAGTTATTGAAAAGATAATACAAGGAGTACAATTAAAGTACTCCCAAGATGGTATTCAATAAGTGCTCAATAAATGTCAGCTATTGGTATATTTATTATTTCCATTAAGGATCTCCAGATTTTCACAGTTATTGTCACATAATAGGTCCTCAACAATGTTTTCTTATGACTGAGCCACCCTAATCTTCTCCTAGTACATATGGTCACTTGATTAATGCATCTTTGGTGAGATATAAGAACAATGGGCTTTTCTGATTGGTCAGTACTATATTGTGGGCACTTATAGCCTGAAAAATTTGGAACTCATATTTGAAAACTAATAAAAGATGAGACAAACAGCACAATTTTAAGGTGGTAAGAGATTATGCCACATGTTCCTTTGCTGTAACAGGGGCATATGAAGACATGAATCTGAAGATATAGCTGGGATCAGAGTTTGGGCATAAGGTTAAATGCTAGCATCACACCAAAGTTTAGAATAAACAAATGCATTGGCACAGGAGTCCTGAGAATCAAGTTGGATATGGACCAGGTATTGGCCAGATGCTGACATCCAGAAGATGAAATAAACAGAAAAGTATGAGTTGAAGCAGCTCACACTTTTCTGCTCTCAACATCCCTGAAGAGCTCAGGTTGAGCTTTGAGATAAAAAGTAAGAAGATAAAATTTGAGCTGAGAACCTAAAAATAGGGCCACAATAGGCAGGGACACAGAAATGTGGTTTGAATCTTTAAGCTTAGCAATGCTCATTGGCTCTTTTCCCTGGCTCTAAACAGTCTCTCTGGTGTGTGCAGATAAGAAACAGCAGGTATAAGCTGCTTTTATGAGTAAGGGAAGGTTTTTCAAATGCCAGTGCCTGCAGGGAAGGTGCTTCTCACCAGCTAACTAACAACTGATTTTAAGAACTCAAAGCTAATGAAGGATCCCTAAGGGCATAGACACACTGTACTAAAATGCTAAATCAAGGATTAAGTTCAAACATTCTAGGTAAATTTACCTTTAAAGTCAAGATGCTTACAGGAATTTGTTCAATCATGCCTTTATTTTCATGATTCTTTCTTAGGACAGATTATTCTAAAATTCAAACTATATTCAATTTATTTACTCAAATTTCTATTCTTCATTGCTCTCCTCTTTCCTACTCTATTTGTGTTATGCAGCAGAGGTTACCTTGTTATAAAATCATACTAGTCAATGCCTAGTGTAAAGAGATAACTATTTTTTCTTCTTATCTCCTCACTCATATTATGAAACCTTCCTACATCCTCTTCTTGATGTCTTATTCCACGACTAATGCTGCTTGAGAAGTGAGCCATATGAATCACCTACCTGTTCATAGTCACTTGATCCAATAAATCAGACTCTCTTTCCTCAGATTTTGTAATTGATTTAGAGACTCTAGTTACTGCCTGTGGAACCCTTGGATTGGAAGGTTATCTAGGCTGCTACAGAACTTTTCTGCCCTGTACACAGAGAAGTACATAAAATGGTAGGTGAAATACTTTCAGTTGCAAAATAGAAATCAAACTTATATTAATTTAAGCAAAAGAGAACACATTGCTTCACTTAACTGAAGAATCCAGTAGTCTCAAGAATAGCTAGATCAGGCTGTGTATGCATAGTTATTAAAAACTTTTCATCTCTCAGTTCTGCTTTATTTCCGTTTGTCCTATTCTTTGTCTGGAAAAATGGCCCCATCAGATATTGTTTAAGTGATTTTTAAACCTTTTGATCTGAGAAAAAGTGAGCTTTCTTGTATCTAGAATATTTAAAGAACATTTTCAATTAACAATAACAAAATTTTAAAAGACAAGAGATCTCAAATCTCAAATCTCTTGTCTTTTAAAATTTTGTTATTGTTAATTGAAAATGTGTAGATTGCAAGAAGATATATAGATTGCAAATGAACGCATAAAAAAGTTCAGTATAATTAATTCATTATAACCCATTATTATAGTTAAAATTAACAAGATAGACTATACCCAGTGTTGGAAAGAATGTAGAAAAACATAAAATGTGGCATTTTGAAAAGGTTAACAAAATTGAATAACCTATTAAGAAGATTCAGCCAAAAATAAATACATAGAAAAGAAAATAAATCACAAATGTGAGAGGGGCTGTTACAATATGCCCTATAGAAATTTAAAAAATAAAATAAAAAATATTACAAAACTCTTTCTGCAGATAAGTTTATCAACTTGAAGTAGATAGTTTCTAGAAACATACAACTATCAAAATTGAATAAATAAAAAACCTGCATAGGTATATATGTTTAAAAAAATGAGTTGATAATCAGACTCCCCCTCACAAAGGAAACATCAGATCCAGATGGTTACAAACTCTATCAAAATTTTAGTAAATAGTACAGTTTTTGTAAAAGTTCTTTAAGAAACTAGAAAAGGAATTAACAAATTCCAACTTATACTCTGAATTCAGAATAACCTTGATAAGGAAACATGACAAAGACAGGATAAGAAAAAAAGTTACAGACTAGTGGTCCTTCTGAATATAGACACTAGGATACCTGAAACGTAGAAATATTTAAAAACGACTAAGTGAGATTTATTGCAGAAAAGCAAATTTGGTTTAATAATTCACACACACACACACACACACATACACACACGCGTGCACGCACGAGTCAGGCACAGTGGCATGCATCTGTAATCACATCTACATGGAAGGATGAGATGGGAGGATTGAGGATCGCTTGAACGCACAAGAACTCTATCTCAAAAACAAAACAAAACAAAAGAAAAAAACCAAGCAATGTATTTTTTGTCTTTTATGTAATAAAACAGTATAAATCATAATTTTAAAATGTGAAGAAAAAGCAGTTAACATAATTCAGGACTCATTCATGATGGAAAAAATATATCATAAAACTATGAACAGCAGGGGCCTTTTGTATGAAAAAAACTACTAAAATCTACTGGTAACATCTTTCTTAATGGTGAAATATTGAATGCTTCCCCACTAAGATTGGAAACAAGTCAAGAATGCCAATTCTCACCACTTTTATTCAACATTGTACTGGAAGCATCAGCTAGTGCAATAAAATATGAAAAAGAAATAAAACCCATATGCTCTGACAGAAAAAATGTAAATTATTCTTTATTTGAAGATGGTGTTACTGTATTTTGAACATTATGAGGTATATACAACACAAATACTAGAAATAGTAAATGACTTTAACATGGTTGAATAATACAAGATCCAGATATAATAATTAATTGCCTTTATATATATGGGCAGCATACAATGGAAAATAGAATTCAAAAAGCTATTTCATTTATAATAACATCAAAAAGCATAAAATAATTAAGTGCAAATTTAATGAAATACATACACATATAAACTGAAAACTAAACACGTTGCTTAAATAAGAGTCTTATGTAAATGGAAATACATTGTACATAGATTTATTCACTCAATAGAGTTAAGATGTAAATTCTCTTCAGATCGGTGTATATATATCATACAAAACGAATAAGAATTTCAAGACTTTTTCATAGCAATTGACAAGTTTATTCTAAAATTTATTTGAGAAAACAAAGAATCTAGAAAACTAACAATATCATTAACAAAGAAAAATGAAGATGAAAGGACTGACAATACCTAATTTGAAAACATTGTATAAAGCTGCAGTAATAAACACAGCAAGATCATGGAATAAAATTGACAAATATATCAGTAAACAGAATAGAGAGTCCCCAAATTGACCCACACATATATAGTAAATAGTTATTTAATAAAAATGCTAGGTAATTAAATATGGAAAGAAAAGTATTTTCACAAAATTGTGCTAGATTAGCTGTATATCCATAAGAAAAAAAAATGAAACTCCACTTTTTTTGTACCATCAACAAAAGCTAATTTAACGTTGATTACATACTTTGTGGGTGTACCAATAAAATGGTATGGTCTCTTTGGAAACTATTTGGAAAATATTTATCAGTTGTTCTTATAATTAAAGCATAAAAACTGAAACTATGAAACCTCTAAAAGAAAATATTGAGGAATACATTTGCACTCTTGAGGTAGGCAAACATTTCTTAGAGAACCCACAGAAAAAGCACTAATCAAAAAAAGAAATTAGTAAAATTGGCTTCATCAAACCTAAAAACGTCTGTTTACTTTACACCATTATTACAAAGACAGAAAGGTATGCCACAATTTAAGGTAGAGTTTTTACAATAAACACTCTGAAAAATTACTTATATCCAGAATACATAGTGTCTACCTACAAATCAAAAAGAGAAACATAATATGAAAATAAGCAAAAGACTTTTAGAGACATTTAATGAGAAAGATAAAAATGGCCAGTAAGAACATGATATGTCCCTAGTGAAGTACAGAAATAAAGCCACAACCAGATACCATTATACACGTATTAGAGTGGCTAAAATTTTAAAAGCTGACAATGTCAATACTGGCACCATGTGATGTGAATAAAACTATTATACATTGTTGGTGTGAATATAAAGTCATACAGCCATTTTGAAAACTGATTTGGCCATTTCTTGTATCATTAAACATTCATCTCTTCTTACAATCAAGCAATTTCCCTCCTAAGGATTTACCCAAGAATATTGAGAACATATTCTCAAAAAGACCTGTACAAGAATGTTCAGAGCAGCTTTTACTCACAATAGTTTAAAAACTGGGAATATAATTCAAATGTCCATTGATAGTTGAATGTATAAACAAATGGTGAAGTAGTCATATAAATGGATACTACCTAGCAATAAAACAAGAGTTTAAATACTGATATATGTAATGACATGGATGTATTTCAAAAATATTAAACAAAAGAAGCAAGACAATAAAAATATACTATTAATCTCTTTATATAAAGTTAAACCACGGGCAAAACTAATTTATAATTATAGAAGTCAGAAAGTGGTGGTCTGTTTGGTGGAACTGACTGGGGAGAAGCAGGAAGAAATTTGCTGGGTTGTAAAAATGTCCTATTTTAAGTGTGATGATATAGGTCTATGCAACTGTCGAAACTTATAGAGGTAGATAAATATGTGTGTTTCATTGTGAAGTATTCTTAAATTTTTAAAAAAGTGAGATATATTTTAACACCAGGTATAATAAAAGAAAACAATCATCAGGACTTAGCTAAAGCCAATTATCTTTCCATTTGTTTTGAGTTCAAACTTTTGGATAGCTTGAAATAACTGGTATGAATTGCAGGTTGGTATACTGGAATTCTGTTTCCTCTTCTGGTTTTTGGCTGTGTGAACTTGGGCTAACATCTTTATCTTTTTTGACCTTAAACTTTGAAATGAATAAATTAGCTTAAATGCTCTATACATTTCCTTCAAATGTGGACAAATGCATTTTAGGTATATGCTGAATGTTTAGTCCTATTCAGTCAAATGTCTCTTAGCCAAGTATCTTACTACTGGCACATCACTTGTCATCAGGCATTTGTTATTTTAGTCTAGCACTGTATCTGTACCGAACCAACAAACATCACAAATTATTGACCTTCATGATAGAACCTTAGCACTGTCTTTGGCTAAGAAGATACATTACATAGATGATCCAGGAAATTATTGACATAGGAGCTCTTAATTACATTTTATTTTCATGACAGGACAATTAAAAAACAGAAATAACAACGTGTTCCTAGGTGCAGAGTTGAGCACTTCCTATGCTATGCACTGAAATTCTTTCCTGAGGGGGGATCTAGTCATAGGAAAAAGGCTTGTTTTGATTTTTAAACAGAATTTGGAGGTAGCTGTTTAGCATTCCAGTTTTAGTTCTGTGTCTTTGAATGAGTCACTTAAAAATAAGCCACTAGGCCTTATTTTTATTATCTTCAAAATAAAGATATTTTCCTGGAGGATATCCAAAATTTATTACAGGTATAATAAGTCCTCTCTAAGAGTCTCTGCACTTCCAATCCATCCTTAACACTCTGAGATAATTTTTTTCTAAAATGTCAAACTAATTTTACCACTCCTCAGGTTAAATCTTTTACTGACTTCCCATTATACCAATGTACCATGCAGAGTTTTGCACCTGCACTTAGTAACTGTCTTATCTTCAATTATATATCCACCTGCAGTCTTTTTGAACGATTAAGCATTAGGTGTAGTTCCTCAAATGTACTAGAAAGTCAAAGGCTTCTTTTAGTTTTCCCATCAGTTCCTTCTGCCTGAGAAACTCATCTACAACTTAATGAATTTGTTAATTTCTATCTTGAAGCCTCAGTTCAAAGTTTTTCCTTTGAGGAATCATTTGACCATTTGCTTCCCTTTCTCTCTAGCCACGCTCTTATCCAGCATCAAGCAGAGTTAGTAGTCCCTTCATCATGATCTGTTTTCCACAGCATTCCTAAAACTTTACACATAGTTGTTGAGAGACAAGACATCCTTTCCCTTACATTAAAAAAAAAAGCTGAATTATTACTTGATAAGTAAAATTATTAAAGTTACTTGATAACTATGCCTAGGACACACTGAAAAAACAGATTCAGTCTTCTCTAAGGTTGTAAGAAGTGTACTACTTAGGGATTATCTGACTTTCAGAAGTAACAGAGTGTAGCGACTGGCTGGCTTTCTCACGCATGGATTCTAAAAAGAGGCTATCACTAATGGGGTGGGATGAACACTGATTCTGTGGTTATTTAAAATTTTGGACTAGCACCAATGAAAAGGTATTTTTAATTCCTAGGTTAATCACAACACTTTTGTGTATACATTTGTACGCATTTTGTATACTAATCATTTTTTGTCTGTCTTCTCATTAGACTTAAACTCCTTCAAGGTAAGAATGCTGCCAAGTTCATCTTTGTACCTCAGAGATGCTCAGAAATAAATATTTTAAATATTTATACCAAAAATGTAAAATTTAAAAAGTACATACTGTATCTACGTATGCCAAAGGAAACACACAAATCTAGCCCTCATATAATGGTCCTAACTCTGCTCATGAAAGTATTTATTATGGTAGATAAAAACAAATGATATGAAGAGCATCCCTAAAAATTTAGTACTAGCTATAAAATTCTGATATTGGTAACTTAGCAAATTTTTGTTCTAATGCTGCCCTCACCCATTTGAAAATGTATTTCTAAGTTACACTATTCTATGTTTGTTATTTATCTATTATCTGTTTGTCTCTGCTTATCATTCCTGTTGAGAATAGAGGTGATAGAGAAATAAAAAAGGGACCCATAATTAGGGGACAACAGTCTAAGGATAAAGGAAGTGTTAGATTTCTTTCTTTTGTGTTTAAGAGTTTAAAATCAAAGAAGAGAAGTAAACCACAAGGAAAGGTGTGCAAGTTGCTTTGTCATCAGATGATTTTCACATGTGAAGATGTGAGAAAATGAAGGAGTCTTATTTCCCTTGGTGCCTGGGATGGCTATTTGACGTATCTTATTTGCACAATCTCATATTTGCTGAAAACACCCTAATAGGTGTTTTTAGGAATACCTGTGAAAGTGATTTTTCTGCTGTCTCCTATCTGTAGAGCTCTAACAGTTGAGATTTACCTGGAAAAAAATATTGCTAAGAAATGTGGCAACACATCAACAGAGAATCACTTAGATGATAATAAGTGCTATGGCATTTTTTTGCAATGAGAAAGATTATTTTTTCATATAGAATAATGAGTTTGAAGGGGTAGAGAATGAGACAGCTTATGTTGGCATTCAGCTTTACACCATATATTTTGTTCTGTTAACAATAACTTCTAAAAGGGATAATGCTTATTCTCTGTCACTTTTTCTACCTATCTAAATTGTAAATTTAGGCTTAATAATTTTATACTTATATGAAAATGCTTGTTAGGGAATTTGCCATATTACTATGGCAAAATAGTTTTCTCAATCATATTCCAAGATATGTCATCAGAACTGCACTATAAGGAAGTAGCCCCTCAAGTATCTTTGCCTTTATTTGAAAGAACCTATGAAATTTTGAATAGATGAACTTGTCCCACTTTCCCTCAGGAGTTGTGAACCCACAAAATGGTACCAATAGGCATCAGAATGTATTCATAGAGACCTTGATATTGGGCAACATTTTTATACTAATGCAGTAAGGTTCAGCAGACTCAATCAATCTTTTCTTTAAAATTCAATGTAGTATTGAACTTAAGTTTAGCTTTGTTATGGGGAACATTTGTGTGGCTGGTGTTCAGTTCCAGAGTGGGTCCAAATTTCTATATGGCTTTGGGGATTGTAAGATAGTAATGGTGGGCCACCAAGTATCCTATTTGCAAAGAAAACTATATTAGAGTTGCCCTTCTGAAGCTTTAAGGAAGGTTATGAGTGAAAATTTTCATAGTAGGGCTTCAGAACATCCCCAGGAAGATAACACCTGAAACATATGTTTGAATTCCAATCCTGAAAGACACAATCCAAAATGCCATAATCCCAAATGTTCCTGAAAGCCAAAATGTGGGGAACAGAGTTGTGTGTTTTGAGGTGTATTCAGAATAGTTACATCATATTAGTTGCATCATGTCAGGCCAAAATATGACATAATCATTGTTTTTATTTGCATTTCTTGGAGAATTCAGAGTCATGGATTGGCCAAGTGATATTGCAGCATTGAATTTTAAGTTAAAAATGTGTCATTTGCCTGCAGTGGCATTCATTCCAGCTGATGATATTGCAGGAGCTCTTCAATAATTAAGGCTGCATTTGCCTGAGGAAGCCAAGGAAGTTACTGACTAGTTTGAAAGTTTTCACCAAGTTTGTGATCTACATAAGGATGTATGTGGAATGGATTTCTGAGTACTTAAAACAACATGGAAGCATGGCACAGAAGATGGGAAAATTTAATAGGGAATGCTCGTGTTGGTGGGTATCCAATTATAGAACAATTTCAAAAAGAGCAGCACCATGTAGGAAATGATCATATTCTTCAAGGAGAGTCATGCTCTGAAAGAAAAAAAAAAAAAGCAGCTAGCTATTCATTGTGATGCAGGACCTAGACTGTAGCTAATGATTGTGAAAGATGGCCAGCTCTTATAAACTGCCTCTGTGCCAATTGCCCATAATCTATCCCAATAATAGAGTTTTCATTTATAAATTTTAAATTTCCTTTTTAGATTTTTTTAGTTTTTTTCAATATTTTAAATTGTCAGAAGTTTTTTTATAATTAATTATGCTATGTATTTCATCTTCACCTCGTTTCCAATACTGTAAGTGTAAATTATCTAGAGACTTTTAGAGAATTCTAATTTGTTTTATGCATTTTTTGCAAATTTGACTCCATGAAAGTGCATTATCACAATGTTGCCTTTGTGTATAAGAATTTTGTATGTACATAGTAACACTGAACTTCTCAACATGTGCAAAGATGTTCTTTTTTTGCATTTTATATTTGTGAAAAATAAAATTTCTTGAGATCTTGGCTCTTCAAGTGACGGCATATGTAGTGGTGACCCAACATAACTTTTGATTTTTGTTGTTCATCATGGTATTTCAGCTGACCACAATTGTAAAGCTAGGTGCACACAATTACCAAACATGGTAACATGTGTTTACAGTTTCTTTTTGGACCTATTCTTTTATAAATAAGGTTCATTTGCTTATAACTGTTACATGACTGTTGTTAGTATATCTGAGTGTTTATGTTTGCAAAAATATCTAAGCTATTTTTTTCTATTTTATTGCACAAAGTGGCCGATGAAGTATTCCACCATTTTTTATATGTTTCTCAGATAAGTCTCTTTTGAAACTTGCAAATAAATGTCATACATTTTTTAAAAATTATTTTTCCAGGATTCTATTTTCAGGATTTTGATCTTTCAGAATTGTGATTTTGGAATTTTAGACTTTACAGATTTTGATGTTTCAGAATCTCAACATTCAGGATTACGGTGTTTGGGATTGTTTTGGCATTATGATTGGCTCCCCAGAAACACTACTCTTGAGAAGGGCACATTATCGAAGTAATAGTTCCCTCAACAAAGTTGACTTCATAGATATAAAATCTGTGCAGTTATACAGGTTCCGCACTTAGAATGGGGTCCCCATTCCTAATGCAGTGTCCTCTTGTTTACATCTTGAATTTCTTAATATATTTTTATATATGATTATATTTTTAACAAGAGTCTGACTTTTTTTTTTATTCCATGAAGCACAAGATATTTTAATGAGAAAACAAAAACAAAAATAAATCTTAGTCTCATGTTTCTATCTAAAGATACTATTGCTTTGGGTTTCACAAACCATGTAGCTGGTTCTACCAAGAGAAATGCACTGGTGTCTGTCTGCCTCGTTCCAGGACAACAAAGGTGTGTGGGACAGAAGCATTTCAGTATCACACTAACTAGAGTTACTAATCTGAGATCATAAAAAATTGATTTAATTTATTCAACAAGGGAAACTGTACAAAATCTTTCCAGAGAAAGCCCGTTTTGGGCTAGTGCTGAGAGACCACAAGCTTGAAAACAGCCCTGCAGATGAGGTCTGCAGTGTCTCTGGCCAGGTACACTCACATTGATTTAATTTGAGCCACCCAGGACTCAAATGAATGAGAATAATGGGAAAGAGATGACTGACATGATCTTTTTACCAGATGTGCACATTGTAATACAGCATACTGCAAGGGTAGAAGGAAGGGGACCTACTGAAAGCAAAAGTTAGACATTGTGACTAGAGCTGGAATCCAGAAGAATGAGGAATAAAATTCAGATGGAGACTTGCTTCTGCCGGGTATGATCTTGGAAACAAGTATCTGAGTTAAAATTTCTGTTATTTAAAAAATTATGTAAAAATAAAGCTGCTTAGAGCTTGAGGAAGTTGAGGACAGACCCTTAGGGAGAAGTATCAGGAGCTCAGCCTTGCATTTTTATTAAATTTTGTGAAAACTGAGAGCAAATTATCTATTCTGCGCTTTTTGTCTTAATGAAAATCCAAGTATTGTGAGTATATACATGTGTATAAAAAAGGCTTTATGAGAAAGTTTGCAAAATTGGAAATTTGTAGAGAGCCCAGTATATGTGTAGATGTATGATAGGTCGTTCATACAAGGATCAATATATTTTTAAAATATGTCTATAAAGCAGATTTGGACCCTGTTACAGAAACAGATGGTCTTGTAGACAGTTTGGATTGGAGTGAAAAGAAGTGTTGCTTGCTATGAGATGGCCCAGTAGTCAAATGAGAGCTGCTCCTCAGTCTAAATGAACAGTTAAAATCTGACCATAAAAAGGCTGACAGGGCCTTTATATGTACAGGTCTGACTGTATACCTTGGGTATAAAGAACCCAAGGACAGGACCAGTACCTGTCTTGGTACTGTTGGCAATGAAGATGCACAGGTCATGATAGTGAGCAGAGATGTGTTCCTGAGTAGCAGCATCAAAGAACAAGCCAGAAAGAGAATATTTTAACAAGTCATATAAATTATTTTGCTTGTGTGATAATGCAGGGCTACAATTATTAAAAGTCTAATTAATGGTCAGAAAGCTTCTCTGAATTGATCAGTGTCAGGCTGGTGTTGTTACTGAAACATTTTTCTTTGGGTAGGTATCATGATATCTGAGGAAGAATTTCTACCAGAGAAATTCTGCTCTGCCATCATAATTCAAAGGTGAAATAGATGACAGCAATTAGTATATATTCTCCATCTAACTGCTTCAGAAATAAAATATCATGTAGTACAATTGCTCATCTGGAAGAGAGACCTCTAGATTTCAGGATGATTCCACTGTCATTGGCTTTACATGTGTCTATTGACTTAAGACATTCAGAAGTCTGAGAAACTCCACAGCATACAAGGCAGCATGGTATAGCACAAATGATATGGGGTTTTAATAAAATAATCTTGGGTTTGAATATTAGTTCCATCAATCAATAGCCATGTTGTATTGGAAATAATTTGTTTTTTCTCATTTGTCAATAAACATTACCTTATTCAGAATAAGGTATATTTTGTTGCCGTAACAACTGCACCAAAATATCAGTGGCTTTATACAAAAATGTTTATTTCTTGCTTATAACACATCTTCCACCTGGGTTGATGGGAGTCTACATGCTATAGTCACTTGAGGATGCAGGTTTATAAAGATTTATAATGATAGGTGTTTCCATGGAACCATGAAAAAGGGTAAACGTTATGCATATTGTGCATTAGATCTCGCAACTCCCACCCAGAAATGACATATGTCACTGTCAGTCACACTTTGTTAGCCAAACAGATTGCATTGTCATGCCAAACCTCCAAGGGAGTGGAAAGGTGCAATCATAACTTGTGCCCAAAAGGAGAGGACTTGAAAATGTTTGATCATTATCAATGACTACCACAAATAACACTAGTACAACTGTTGTTTAATTATTTATGTAAAGCACCTTAACAGTAGTATAAGCTCAATGAATGGTAGTTATTATAAGAGGTGGGTTTGTGTAAATGGAATATTTATAACCAAGACTTTCAAGTAAGTATGAAAGATTAAATAATCATTCTTAACTACAAACTGTCTCCAAATCTCATTTGAGTTACAATGATTGACTTTTAGTTCTAAACCCACAGTGGTAAGGAAAATGGGAGAATGAATGAGACAAGAAAAATGTCAAAGACTACAAAGGTGGAAATAGAGAGATGGACAATGACTTACTCACCTGAGCAGATAAAACTGGAATCTGCCTGCAGAACACAATCCAAAGAGAAACTAGTAGATTGGAGCATTCGAGCCTCAGTGTCTCAAATTAGAGAACTAGTTTCAAGTAAAACGTAAACCTGAAAAGAAGCCACGGGCTGGGTGTGGTGGCTCATGCCTGTAATCCCAGCACATTGAGAGGCCAAGGCGGTGAATCTCCTGAGGTCAGGAGTTTGAGACCAACCTGCCCAACATGGCAATACCCCGTCTCTACTAAAAATAAAAAAAATTAGCCTGGTGTGGTGGCAAGCACCTGTAGTCCCAGCTACTCGGAAGGCTGAAGCAGGAGAATCGCTTGAACCCGAGAGGTAGAGGTTGCAGTGAGCTGAGATTGTGCCATTGCACTCCAGCCTGGGTGACAGAGGAGACTCCATCTCAAAAAAAAAAAAAAAAAAAAAGCCATGAAGTGGACAAGGTAATCCAAAATGCAGTTGATTACAGATAAATTGCTACAAACATATCTTAAATATTTCTGTTTTCAAGAAATAAAAAATATCCTTGAAGCATATGTAAAAGAGCAATGAATGAAAGCTAGGAAGTAAGTGTGGATGCCAGGTCTGTCCTAGAATTTTAAAAACTGAATATTTTGGAAATTCTTAATCACAAGGTAATTAGAAGACTAAGCCTTAGGAAAATGCTGAATGGAAAACTGGAATCTGAGATCCACACATTTTACTGGAATTTTAAAAGCCAAGAGCTTCTATGACATACGGGTTAGGAAAAAAAAAAAAATATCTGCCAGCAAACCAAGTACACAGGAAATCTATCAATTTCTGTCACATTTCCAAATGACAAAGGACTAACAAAAATATTCTCCTGAGGCAGAATAACTTGCAGCTCCCATTTAGATGGACAGATGTGGAGACTCACATCGTGAACTTTTGCTCCAAGAACTAAGTCAGTAAAGTAGCAGGAAAGCTGAGAGAATCCACAGACTCTTTGCCCCAGGCTGCATGGGACAGCCCGAGAAACTGTTGGCTTAGTTTCTCAGCTGGGTGGCTTGTAGCCTGGGGCAAGTTCTCTGGCCTGCTCACCAGCTGCCTGGATATAAAGTCACTGCTATTGTCGGGGCACAATGGGAGTGAGATCGGCCTTTCAGGTTGCGGGCTGCATGGGAGCTAGGTGAGGCCCGTGTCTACCTGCTTTCCCCCAGTTCCCTGGTGACCTTTTTGACACAGCAGAGGCAGCCATAATTTACTCCAGAAAATAATTCCTTTGGCCTGGGCGCTACACCCTCTCCCTCACAGCAGCAATCTCTGCCCAAGGAGAGGCTGAACTCAGGCAAGTCTATGTCTGCCCCCACCTAGTGGTCTTTACCCTCCCTGGTAGCCAAAGACAAAGGTTATAATCTCTTGGGAGCTCTACTGCCCTGCCTTCTCCTCCCTCTACTACTGCAGCTGATATTTTTTGAAAGTGTCACCTTCTAGCTGGACATAACTTAAGGTAATAAAAACCATCTATGACAAACCCACAGCCAACACTATACTAAATGGGGAAAGGTTGAAATCATTCTCCCTGAGAACTGGAAGAAGACAAGGATGACCACTTTTACCACTTCTATTCAGCATAGGACCTAGCCAGCACAATGAGACAAGATAAAAAAATAAAGAGCATCCAAATCAGTGAAGAAGAAGTCAAACTGTTCCTATTTACTGATGACGTTGTATACCTAGAAAACCCTAAAAACTCATCCAAGAAGCTTCCAGAACTGGTAAATGAATTCAGCCAAGTTTCAGGATATCAAATTAATGTACACAAATTAGTGGCCCTGCTATACTCCAACAGTGTCCAAGCTGAGAATCAAATCAACAACTCAGCCCCTTTCACTATAGCTGAAACAAACAAACAAACAAACTTAGGAATACACCTAGCCAAGGAGGTAAAAGACTTATACAAGGAAAACTACAAAACACTGCTGACAGAAATCATAGACAACACAAACAAATGGAAGTACATCCCATGCTCCTGGATGGGTAGAATCAAGATTCTGAAAATGACCATACTGCCAAATGCAGTCTACAAATTCAATACAATTCTCATCAAAATAACATCATTATTCTTCACAGAACTAGAAAAAGAAATCCTAAAACTCATATGAATCCAAAAAAAGAGCCTGCATAGCCAAAGCAAGACTAAGCAAAAAGAAAAACTCTGGAGGCATCACATTATCCAATGTCAAACTATTCTGTAAGGCCATAGTCACCAAAACAGCATGGTACTGGTATAAAAATAGGCATATAGACCAATGGAACAGAATAGAGAACCCAGAAATAAAGCCAAATACTTACTGCCAACTGATCTTCCACAAAGGAAACAAAACTTAAAGTGAGGAAAGGACATTCTATTCACTAAATGGTGCTGGGATAATTGGCAAGCAACATGTAGAAGAATGAAACTGGATCCTCAATTCTCACCTTCTACAAAAATCAATTCAAGATGGATCAAGGACTTAAATCTAAGACCTGAAACCATAAAAATTCTAGGAAATAATATTGAAAATACCATACTAGACAGTGGCTTAGGCAAAGACTTCATGACCACGAACCCAAAAGTCAATGCAACAAAAACAAAGATAAATAGATGGGACTTAAATAAACTAAAACACTTCTGCACAGCAAAAGAATTAATCAACAGAGTAAACAGACAACCCACAGAGTCAGAGAAAATCTTCACAATCTATACATTTGACAAAGGACTAATATCCAGAATCCATGAGGAATTCAAACAAATCCGCAGGAAAAAAACAAACAATCTCATCAAAAGGTGGGCTAAGGATATGAATAGGCAATTCTCAAAAGAAGGTATACAAATGGCCAACAAACATATGAGAAAACGCTCAACGATGATCATGGAATGATCATGGAAATGCACATCAAAACCACAATGAGATACCACCTCACTCCTGCAAGCATGGCCATAGTCAAAAAATAATAGATGTTATTTATTATTATATCAAAAAATAATTGATGCATGGAAAAGGAAACACTTTTACACTTTTAGTGGGAGTGTAAACTAGTAAAAACACTGGAAAACAGCATGGAGATGCCTTAAAGAATTAAAAGTAGATCTACCATTTGATTCAGCAATACCACTCCTGGGTATCTACCCAGAGGGAAAGAAGTAATTATACAGAAAAGATACTTGCATACACATATTTTTAATGCACACACATATTTATAACAGCACAATTTTCAATTGCAAAAGTATGGAACTAGCCCAAATGCCCATCAATTAACGAGTGGATAAGGAAAATGTGATACACACACACACACACACACACACACACACACACACACACCATGGAATACTACTCAGCCACAAAAAAGGAAAAAAAAATAATGGCATGTGAGGCAAACTTTATGGAATTGGAGACCATTAATGATGCAGTGGACTTTGGGGTTTGGGGGAAAGGCTGGGAAGGCATAAGAGGAAAAAAAAGACTACACATTGGGTACATGACATTAGGAGAGGACATTGGGTGATGGGTTGAACCAAAACTTCGGAAATCATCACTAAAGAACTTATTCATTAACCAAACATCATCTTT
Organism: Cacajao melanocephalus; assembly: GCA_963573385.1. Lineage (NCBI taxonomy): Eukaryota > Metazoa > Chordata > Mammalia > Primates > Pitheciidae > Cacajao > Cacajao melanocephalus. Next base: position 66,298 of record CAUYLG010035560.1, read on the forward strand.
CTCCCCATACCTATTGGAATAAATAAGTAAATAGAAACATTTTTTCTTTAGTATTTTGTCCATCCAAAATATGCAAGACAAGTCTCAATCAATTTAGAAAGTTTATTTTGCCAAGGTTAAGGATGTGCCTGTGACACAGCCTCAGGAGTACCCGACGACATATGCCCATGGTGTTTAGGGCACAGCTTGGTTTTATACATTTTAGGGAGACATGAGACATCAATCAATATGTGTATATGTACATTGGTTCTGTCTGTAAAGGTAGGATAACTCAAAACAAGATAGGGGGCTTTCAGGTCATAGGTAGGTAAGAGACAAATGGTTCTATTCATTTGAGTCTCTTTTTAGCATTTTACTAAGACAACAGGGCAGAGGAAGCAATCAGATATGCATTTCTGTCACATGAGCAGAGGGATGACTTTGAGTTCTGTTCTTTGTCCACAAAGAATTTGCTTGTGGGCAAATTGTGAGTAATATATGTAGCTTTTTAAATCTTTGTAGCTATCCTATTTAGGAATCAAATGGGAGGCTCGTTTGATGCAGTTCCAAGCTTGACATTTCCCTTTGACTTAGTGATTTGGAGGTCCTGAGATTTTTTTTCCTTTCACAATTTATAATAATGATTCCTTCCCAAGCTGATCTCAACTCTTTATACTAACTAAACAGTTTGGGAAAATTCAGAGCAGAGATGTTAAATTGACACGGTTCTTGATTGGTGGCTTCCTTAGTGCCCAGTGGAAGCAAATGCAAATATTTTCTACAACAAAGCTCTTGACTGTTTAGATTATTCTCATGGGTTAATTTCTGCTAAAGCATAAATTCACTATAAAAAATTAATATGCACTCACAGGGAAAAGTCACCATGAACAACAGTGAAAGTAAAAAGTCCCCAGAAAACAAAAACCTTACAAAATTTAGAACTGTGACCAGCAAATAACCACCCATGGGACATATTTAGCCTGCTGCCTGGTTTCGTAAACAAGTCTTTACTGGAACAAAACAAATTTGTAATAGAGTTATCCAAGAAGTATTCTGAAGGCACAATAATAGGAATGCTTAATTTTTAAGAAGAATCAAAAATTTGATTCATTATGTGTGTGTGTGTGTGTGTGTGTACAACAAAGCATAGTAAGTTATGGCATATTAAAATTGCTGCATAGTATACTTATTTGTGAAGTGTCTCATAGTTGAATTTTATAAAATTACTTGATAAATAAGGGTGAAAGTGGTCGGTGTAGTGTAATGAGGGGCATTCAAGGGAGTGTCTCTGCTAAGTCATAATAGAGAAGGAGCATAGCATTGGTCTGCAGTTAAGTGAGAATGCAAATGGCTGATTAATTTTGGATTATATTTGTATTATATATAAAATATCTATATGTTACATTATACAAATATTACATACACTATATGTATTTATGTAATACATTCAAATATTATATTATTCCAAGTATTATTACATATGTATGCATTGTATCTCTATTATACATATAGTATATATATATTATATGTATGTTTATTAGTAAGCCATTTTTCACAATTTATAATAGGTACTAATAACTATAATATATAATTATGTATATATGAATCTTATTTTTTATAAACCAGAAAGGAAATTCATGAGTTTATTTATATAGCTCTGTATCTTTATAAGAAAGAATTTCTATAAGATGCTTAGTGGCCTTGTGTTAGTCCAGTTTGCATTGCTATAAAGGAATACCCAAGACTGGGTAATTTATAAAGAAAAGAAAAGGCATTTAATTGACTTATGGTTCTGCAGGCTGTGCAAGCAGATACCAGCTTCTGCTTGGCTTCTGGTGAGAGACCTCAGAGAGCGCTTACTCATGGCAGAAGCCTGAGGGCAAGTAGGCAGACTGGTGATAGAGGAAGCAAGAAAGAAGGGGAGATCCCAGACTCTTTAAAAAAATGGATCTTTTGTGTCCTGATTATCACAGAGAGGACATCAAGCCATTAATGAGCAATCCACCCCCATGACCAAACACCTCCCACTAGGCTCCACCTTCAACATTGGGGGTCACATTTCAACATGACATTAGGAGAGGACAAATATCCGAATTGTATCAGGCTTTATGATAAATACTGTTCTTATTTTATTGTAACTTTTAAAATAATTGTTTTAAGGTTGATGTTTACTTTTTTAAATTTTCTACTATATTCACATTCAAAAATTACATAAAAACATTAACTCTTCTGTGTAGAATATAATGAGGCGTCCAGATTAGTGTCAGCTTTGTATCTAAGAACCAGGTTCTTGACTTACTCTTGTGGAAAATGACATCTGATTGAATCATAGAATGATTTCAAGCAGGGATTCCTTATGATTTGATCTATTTTTTAGAAAAGAAAGCGTTAAGGGCTGGTGTGGTGTCTCACGCCTGTAATCCCAGCGCTTTGAGAGGCCGAGGCGGGCAGATCACGAGGTCAAGAGATCGAGACCATCTTGGCCAACATGGTGAAACCCCGTCTCTACTAAAAGTACAAAAAATTAGCCAGGTGTGGTGGTGCATGCCTGTGGTCCCAGCTACTCTGGACGGTGTGGGAGGATAATTGCTTGAAACCGGAAAACGGAAGTCGCAGTGATCCGGGATCGCGCGACTGCACTCCAGCCTGGCGATTGAGCGAGAATCCGTATAAAAAAAAAAAAAAAAAATTAGCCGAGCATACATGGTGGCACTGGCCTGTAGTCTCAGCTATTTGGGAGGCTGAGGCATGACAATCGCTTGAACCCGGGAGGCAGAGGTTGCAGTGAGACAAGATCACAGCACTGGACTCCAGCCTGCACAAGAGTGAGACTCTGTCCCCTCCCCCGCAAAAAAAGAAAACTTTACGTTCAAAAAGCATGTCTGATTGCAATGATGATTGTTTTCTTCATGTCCCACTGCATTTGCCTCAAAGAAGCTTAGATTTGGCTGTAGCCTATCATCTATCTATCTATCTATCATCAATCATCTATCTTCTATCATCAAACATCTATCTATCATCTCTGTCTCTGTCTCTCTCCTCTCCATATGTATATATCTATAATCAAATGAGGTCAGACATTTCAGAAGTGTCTTCTCAAATACATGTATCCTTAACAGAGCCCTAGAGTCACTTTTTTGCAGTCCATCAAGTCTCTTTCAGCTCTTCCCATTTTTAAACACTGCAAGCACTTCAGGCAAGGCCAGTGTAGCAAAAGTAAAATAAAATACCCTAAAGGATCATGCCTGGTTTGATTTGTTTTTGTGTTTTCCTTCCTTGAGTTGACATGTCCTGTCCCAGTATTTGCTTTGTTCTCACTTCCAATTTTAACGATGGTCATATACTCGACTCATAGCTTTAAGGATTTTCCTACGGCTCCTTAAATCTTGTTTTTGGTCATTATCTTACATGACTCAATGTATTATGTGTTCCCATTTCTGTTCTCTGCTCCTAGACTTACTGCTTTCCTAACGTTTATGTTCTGCTTGAGCATATTTTCTCATCTGGGGATATATAACTTGAGTTTCTGGGATTGCTGATTTTTGACATTTTATATTTCCTGTTCTTTTAAAGTTATTTACTTTACAAAGAGCAAAAGATGTTTTAAAAATGACTCTTGAAAACATAATCATTTCACTAGTCAAGACTTTGCATCATAAACCTTCTCTATCCCCTAATATTAAGCTACTCTTCTCTCTTGTGTTTTGCTCCTTTGCACAGTTCAGTGTTGTGATCCTTTATAGCACTTATCTGATCACTACTCTAATGTGACAGCACCTCCTACAGAGCCTTTGGCTTTAGAGTGAAGTTTTACCCTGATTGTTTACCTTTACAGTAGTATACTAGGAGAGAAAGAAGACATTTGAACTTTACTTCTCACTGGAGAATCTTCACATCATTGCTCATTGTTTTATCTTTACTCTGAATTAAATATGTGTTAAAACTATGTTATATAAAGCAAGGAAAGGGAAAATTAGTTGTTTTTCTAAGAGAGAAGACAAAGATACAGAAAAAAAATGAGAAGAAAAAAGAGAAATATTTGTTAAATACAATTCATCTTCATTTTTTGCTTCACTATCACAAATAATTGATTCAGGCTACTTTTATTTTTTAACTGTCTAAGTGTTACACAGACCACTCTCAGATTTTAAAAGTAAGCAGGATGCTGTACAGGAAAGGTTCTAGTTGTGGTTCAAGAGACAATCAGCTGTGAACTTGAAAAAGTGAATTTGACTTCTTGAGCCTTAGTTTTCTCATCTCTAAAATTATTTCCAAATGATATTACTGGGAATCTTGGATGTTTCATGGAGGTGTTTGGGGACCCATCCACAATGATATTCACCAGAGTCACTATATGTTTAACTATTTAGGTTTGTTGTACATCTGCTTAAGAATTATTCTGGAGGAAAGACTCTGCCACTAAAATTGTTGAAGCTGTGCCTCTAGTCAATCTAAACTTTTTTTTTCTCCAACATCTTTTGAGTCTATGAAAACTACCACCTCAACAGTTCTTATAAAACAAGATTTTGGTATCAAGTCACTGATTTTCAAGTCTGTCTACATATCAGAATCACTTTGGAGGTTGTTTTTAATAAGGATTCCTACCTTTTCTTTCAAATTACCAAATTAGAATCTTTATGGTGAGGGCTGGGCAACTGCATTTTTTTTTAAAGCTCTACCTCAGGTCCTTCCCATTTCAGGCAATATTGAAACCATTGTCTAAGGACCAAAATGTGAACTTAAACTCAAGAAGTAAAATGAGCTGTACCTGTACTTAATATAACCAAGAAATTTTTATCGACATAACAATTTATATAACAAATAAATTATTTTTGATATAACAAGAAGAATCTTCCTATAACAAGAATCATGATATATCTGATAACAAGAAGAATCTTTATATATCTGTTATATAAATTGTTATATCAAGAACAATTTATCTGTTATATCAAGTACAAGCATAAATTATATACCAATTTATATAATAAATTCTTTTCGATATGACAGAATACAATTTATGTGCTTTATATATGTTAACTATTCATCCTGAAGAATCTGATTTGGTGGGTCTGGCATAGGAACCAGGAAAGTTTCAGAAATAATGCATTGGAATACTTTTTTTTTTCCAACTCTTTTCTTGTAATGAGCTGTACTTGTAAAATCATGTGTTTGTTTATTTGCTTGTTTTTTGCCTTTTGCACATATTGAGGGTTGTTGGGTAATCCAAAATTTAGCTAAAATTCAAAACAGCTTTACTTCGTATTTAATTACAGATGCGTAATAGATAACACCTATTGGATAATTGCTATGTATTAGTGTCATAATTGTTTTTTAATGTTTACCATTATAACAATCCTGTGAGTTAGACCATTATCATGTCTATTTTACAGATGAGAAAAAAGCGCACAGTGTATGCTATGCATTAACAAAAGCTTGCAAAGCTGGCAAGTGTCAGACCCAGAATTCAAACCTGAACTCTTACTTATAATACACTGACTGTAATTTATTATGTCTCACTTCAAAACAATTTGGAGAGTTTTCTGTCTCGTTGATCTGTCTAATATTGATAGTGGAGTGTTAAAATCTCCCACTATTACTGTGTGGGAGTTTAAGTCTCTTTGTAGGTCATTAAGAACTTGCTTTATGTATGTGGGTGCTCCTGCATTGGGTGCATATATAT
>CAUYLG010035563.1:0-47948 GCA_963573385.1 Cacajao melanocephalus
CATGGGAAGAAAAGCCAGATAGAGGTGAAGGGGAGGAAAGCAGCAAATCACACTGCCACGTGTGTACCTATGCAACAATCTTGCATGTTCTTCACATGTACCCCAAAACATAAAATACAATAAAAATTAAAAAAAAAAAAAGAAAAAGAAAACTTCAAAGTCCTTCTCAGGCTTATGGGTCAATGCAGACAAAGTTATGAAAACATTCAGGAAAAAATGGAGGACATTCGAGAAAAAAATCAAAAAGGTGCCATCAATCAAAAGAAGAAAATAAAACTTTACATTTTTTTATTTTTTTGAGACGGAGTCTCACTCTGTTGCCCAGGCTGGAGTACAATGGCACGCTCTCGGCTCACTGCAACCTCTGCCTCCCGGGTTCAAGCGATTCTCCTGCCTCAGCCTCCCTAGTAGCTGGGATTATAGGTGTGTGGCACCATGCCCAGTTAATTTTTATATTTTTAGCAGAGACAGGGTTTCACCATGTTGGTCAGGCTGGTCTCGAACTCCTGACCTCGTGATCCACCCGCTTCGGCCTCCCAAAGTTCTGGGATTACAGGCTTGAGCCACCGTGCCTGACCAAAACTGTGCATTTAAAAATAATTTATAGTTTAAGAAGCTTTCAGAGTTTTCTTTACTTGTTGCAAATGTCTTTTATCTACTAATCTACTTACATGAGTGACACATCATATCTTAATCAGACAATAGGTGACAAGAAGCAGCAAGGGAATAAATTCCTTGGCTGACACAAATCAGGATCCAACAGTCCCATCACACAAGGATGACAGTATTAGGATGGTCCTGTAAAATAACAATAATCATAAATGATATGGAGAGGTGATTTGAAACGTATATTGTTAGAAATCAGTTATTCATAACAATTGGGTTTAACTGATAATTCTTTTATTATTTTTTTGAGATGGAGTCTTACTTTGTTGCCAAGGCTGGAGTGCAGTGGTGCAATCTTTGGCTTACTGCAACCTCTGCCTCCTGGCTTCAAGCAATTCTCCTGCCTCAGCCTCCCGAGTAGCTGGGACTACAGGCACACGCCACCATGTCTGGCTAATCTTTGTATGTATGTATATATGTATGTATGTGTGTGTGTATGTATGTGTGTATGTATGTATGTATGTATGTATTTATTTGAGACAGGAGTTTTGCTTTTATTGCCCAGGCTGGAGTGCAATGGCATGATCTCAGCTCACTGTAACCTCTGCCTCCTGGGTTCAAGCCATTCTCCCGTCTCAGCCTCTTGAGTAGCTGGGATTACAGGCGCCTGCCACTATGTCCGGCTAATTTTTGGTATTTTTAGTAGAGAAGGGGTTTTACCATGTTGGCCAGGCTGGTCTCAAACTCCTGACCTCAGGTGATCCACCCGCCTCTGCCTCCCAAAGTGCGGCTAATTTTTGGTATTTTTAGTAGAGAAGGGGTTTTACCATGTTGGCCAGGCTGGTCTCAAACTCCTGACCTCAGGTGATCCACCCGCCTCTGCCTCCCAAAGTGCTGGGATTACACGCGTGAGTCACTGCACCCAGCTTAATTTTTCCATTTTTATTAGAGACAGGGTTTCATAATAGTGGCCAGGCTGGTCTCGAACTCCTGACCTCATGATCCATCTGGCTCGGCCTCCCAAAGTGCTGGGATTACAGGCATGAGCCACTGTGCCTGGCTGGCCCTAGTGCTTTCTAAATGTTGCATCTTTAATCATGTTTCCAATATTTCCTATGCTAATTAGACTAAGTTTTCTGCTTCTTCCTGGGTCAATTTGTGATTTACAAATTTGTGGTCAAATATGCACATATATAAAATTTACCATTTTAACCATTTTTAAGTGTATAATTCAGTGTCATTAAGCATATTCATAATGTTGTGCAATCATCACCACCATCCATGTCTAGGACTTTTTTTAAATTGAATTCCTTGTGTTCTTTTTGCCTTACCACGGTGGCTAGAACTTCCAGCACTACAGTGAATGAGAGTGGTCAGAGCAGACGTCCCTGCCTTGTTCCTTATCTCAGCAGGAACACGTTCAGTCTCTTACCATTAAATATGATGTTAGCTGTAGGCTTTTTAAGATGCTCTTTATCATGTTGAGAAAGTTTTCCTCAATTTCTGGTTTGCTGAGAGTTCTACTCCCAAATGGATGTTGGGTTTTGTCAAGTTCCTTTTATGTATCTGTTAATATGATCAGATGATTTTTCTTGTTTAGCTTGTTGTTATGGACTAAATGTTAGTGTCTCCCTAAAATTTGTATGTTGAAACATTAACTTTCAACATGCTGGTACCTGGAGATGGGGTCCTTTGGAAGATAATTAGGTTGGATGAAGAAATGAGGGTAGGGCCCCGATAAGATTAGTGTCCCTATAAAAGGAAGAGAGACTAGAGCCCCCTCTCTCTACCACACAGAGAGAAGCTAGCCATCTACAAACCAGGAAGAGAGCACTCACCAGGAACTGAATCTGCAGGCACCTTAATCTTAGACAGACTTCCCATTCTAGAAAACTGAAAAATAAATGTCTGTTGTTTAAGCCACCTAATACGTGGTAGTTTGTTATAGCAGCCTGAGCTAAGGCACTTGATATGGTACAGTACACTGATGTTGACCCAGCCTTGCATATTTGGAATACATTTCACTTGATCATGGTTTATAATTCTTATACATTGCTCAATAAATTCACCAAAAACATGGGCTAAAAGCAAACTAGGCAGAGCTACTACCTATTCACCCAACTACCCTCAATTACTGGCTTAGAACAACGAAACATGTAACAGTCCACTCTCACTAGAAACACACTGACAGGCCTGCTGAGAAAGAATTTTCAGTGTCCCAACAAGTTCCTGGCTTAATTTATTTTCTGAAACCTAAATCATCATAACTTAAAAGAAAGAAAAGAAAAAGAAGGAAACTACTAAGAGGGCCTCAGGGGATTCACCAACAGACCACCTGCACTGGCGTCTGAGCAGAGGCCCAAGTGGGCAGCTCAGGGGCTTTGAGAGCTCCTTTCCTCTTGGGCTTCTTCATTCTACAGGGTGTGGACATAGAGAATCACCCATGCAAGCCTCACAACATGCTGATGCCTGGAAACCAGTAATCCTCCAACACATTTTGTTCAGGAAAGACACAGGTATTTAGGGAGGATTTTTAAATGCTGACACCCAGCTGTGCCACAGTATAATGTCTTGTCTAGAGTGCTTAGGACCTACGAAATATATGTTTTCAGGGAGTTTAGCACATAATCTGGGTTTAGACTTACTTTTAAGTGCAGACTGCTAAGGCAACAGGATACAACATGGACAAATCACGATGGTGGCAGATGGTGGATGGCTTGCTGATTGAACACTCAGGGGCTGGTGGGGCCTCTGGGCCCAAACTTCCACTAAGCCTACCCAGAGCTGAGGAGAGAAGCTGGGGGCAAACAGTGCCTGCCGTCACTGCCACTGAGAACCACTGCAAAAAAGGTGGGCCTTTACAGAGGGGAGGAGGAAAAGACCTTGCAATTCTGCATAGGTAGTAAGGGGGCAGGAGAGAGCAGCCAAGAGATTCAGGACCAACTCCTACCTGGACTCTTTAACAGCAGCATAATAGCCTCTCTTAAGGTGCTTGAGTTAGCTTTGGGTGTCCACCCTCAAAGTTCTGAGGCTTGTTCTCCTCAATTATAGCATGTCTGACTTGCCACATGAATTCTTCCATTGTCCTTCTCAATCTGAGGGGCCACATCTCTCTTTCCTCCAAAGAGCATCTCCTGGGGACACCTACCTACTTTTGCTAGAAACATGAGTGACTGTGGTGCATGCCTAATTAGCATCCTTATCATAGTAAGTTAACACTTAAGACTTTGATATTATTGATCCAATAATTTTTCATGCGTTGTCTCATAGACAAGCCACACAACAATTCACAGCGTACATTTGTGTTCCCATATTTGAGACATTTATTTCCCGCTAGTAAACTTGTTTCTAGTTTGAATCATGGCATTTAGAATATCAATATTTCATGGTATTCTACAAAAAGCAGCAAAACTTCCAGATGTCTAGCCACTGACTTGGCCTGATGCTCAATGGACAGTGTTGTCCTGCTGTGCATGGAAGGCTCTGAAACCTCAGAGAGAGATACCAAGAGCAGTGAGTGGTTCTCCGCCTTACTGCTCTAAAAAATCCCAAACCCAGGCCATATCCCAGACCAACTAGACCACAGCCTCTGGGTGTGGGCCTGGGCATCAGTATTTAAGGCTCTAAAGGTGGTCACATGTGCAGTTAATACTGAGAACCACTGACTTTTGTACCTTTGAGGACAGATAATTCCAGTGGGAGATGGTCTTCATGATAATAAAAACTACCATCCATTGAGCTCTTTCTACATCCTTAATTACACTGTTCTAAGCACTCTGCATGGATTACCTCATATAATCCTCACCACATATCATTGAGATCGGTGCTGTTATGCTGATTTTACAGACAGGAAATGAAGGCTCAAGGAGGCTAATAACTTGGGCAGGGTCGAAGAGATGGTAAATGTGATTCATTGCTTTTACTCTTGGTAAGGAAAAATTGTGAGAGACTTCAAAACGGATGACAAATTCATAGTGACAGAAAGTGGAATGGTGGCTGCCAGGGCTGGGTGGGAGGGAAAAAAGGGGAGTTAGTGTTTAACGGGTACAAAGTTATGGTTTGGGAAGATGAAAAAAGATCTGGAAATGGATGGTGGTGATTGCACAACAGTGTGAATCTACTTAATGCCATTGGATTGAACACTTAAAAATGGTTAAAACGAGGCTAGGCAAAGTGGCTCAAGCCTGTAATCCCAGCATTTTGGGAGGCTGAAATGGGACGATTGCTTGAGCCCAGGAGTTCAAGACCAGCACGGGCAGCATGGCAAGACCCCATCTCTACAAACAATAAAAAAAGTTAGCCTGGCATGGTGGTGCATACCTGTGGTCCCGGCTTTTTGGCAGGCTGAGGTGGGAGGATCTCTTGAGGCTAGGAGTTCCGAGACCAGCCTGGGCAATATAGCAAGATAGCCCTCCCATCTCTACAAAAAAAGTTTTTAATTGTCTGGGCCTGGCCTGACAATTCTCCTTCAAAACAGTTGTACCATCTTACTGGTTTCCTCTTTAGTTAATGAGTTAAGTAAAATGTTAGTTTTTTAACTGTTGGTTTTATAACTGTTTCTCAGAATTACCACCATATGTCAATTTTCCCCAGAGATTTTCGATGATAAACTACAAAGCCTAAGTTTTCTCCATTGAGATTTTCTTCCCACAGGGTGATGTTTCTAGCTATTGTAGAACACAAACAGATTTTCTGTTTGACCTGCCATGTAACCGTACACCCTCAATGCCCTGTTTGTTTCAGTGAAAACACACCTGCTCCATAGTGTGTGGATGCACAACCCAGAGCAGAACCAGGCACTGCAGCAGCCCTGCATGGGCTCCCGCCCTCGCTCTGGATGTAAGAACACACTGGAGTACTAGGGGCCAGAACAAAAGACACAGGCATCTTGGGAGGGAACTCCATTTTCCATTTGGGTATGGAGGATGGGGAAGGGGAGGAGAGGTGCAAAGAGCCCCCTCTTCTGTTCCCCTGCCATCAGCCACTCCCCAACTTTTCCCTTTGATTCCCAGGCAGCTGGCCCTAGATTCAACCCAGAGAAAATTCTACAAAACCTATGCTGAAGTGAAGAGGAACTGAGGCCACACAGAGGCCAAATCCACATTAGCAGAGAGCTCCTGGAGAGAAGGGCAGAAAGTTAAGATGAGCTCAGATGGTGAAGGGCCAGGAGAGGCAGCAGAGGGAGCCCGGTATACCACTGGCACCATGTGTTTAAAGGTCAGTCCCATTGGGCCCCTCACACACTGCTAATGGGGTGCAGACTGTTACCACCTCCCTGCAGAGCAATTTAGCTCTAGCTGTCAAAATTACAAGTGCACGCATGCTTTGACTCAGAAGTACCACTTAGAGAAATCTATCCCACAAATATAATCATACTGGACAATAAGACCTCTGAACAGAGTCACTGCAGCATGCTTTGTAAGGGCAGGAGATTAACATAATCTAAATGTCCATCAGTAGGGGATTGGTTAAGCCAATTAAAATGAAGAAGGGGAGTATCATATCCCACAATTTGTATAAAAAGGGCAAACACACAGAGATACATCTACTTGCATGTATGTCTGTAAATATCTCAGGAACAATGTAAGAAACAGGTAAGACAGGTGCTTTCGGGAGGGGAAACACTGAGTGGTGGGGGCAGCATGGAAGAAAGACTAGGCAAACTTTGTGCCTTCTGTGGTAGAACTATTACCTACTCCAATTAAAATAAGTGTATGGAGTTCCCTGGAAGGAGCATTCTGTATACAACACATTCTCTCAGGTAAAAAGTTTCACCTGATCGACAACCTTGTAAGTGTCTATTTCCCCATGTCCTGGGGAGTGACAGCTTAAAGCAAATGTCTAGGACCAAGTAGGCTGGCAAACATGAGTTCAGGCCATGCCATTCTGGTAAGTCCTAACATTAAACACAAACCCAGGAAATCAAAAACAAAGCAAATGAACACCACAAAATATCCTTCTTTTCCACTGTTCCCCTGCCCTGGGATGCCAGCATTGCAGACCCCCTGTGGAGGTAAGGTTTTGTCAAAACTGGAAACAGGTTTAAGAGCAGGAAGCCCGGTGAGCGACAGCAGGAGAGCCTCTCCGTGCAGAGCCCGTTCTCACCGTGTTTCTTGAGGCCATGAATATACACCACTTATTGACTTCCAGTATTCTCTTGAAAGTGGCTGCCAGAAAATATTTACCAGCCAGGCATCCTCTTCATTTCTGCAAACACCATCATGTGCTCGTGCTGGGGAAAGTGACTACTTTACTACAATCAAACTCTGCATTTCTCTTTGGAAAAGTTTAAAGTTTATATTGTGGTAGAGTAGTTACCAGCATGGGGAGACAACATGATGCAAAAGCCCCACAGGAACCACAAGCAACCTATAAAGGACTCATTCAGCCTCCTGACGCTTCTGTTTCCTCATCCATAACAATTATTATACTTAGGAGAGTTCTTTTTTTAAAAAAAAATCAAGTTTCTTGAGGTATAATTTCCACTCAACAAAATTCACTTTTTTAAAGTATTCACTTTGATGTGGCTGGAGAAATGTATACAACCATCCCCCACAAGCAAAATATGAAAGATTTTCATCCCCGCCCCCAACATTCCCTCCTGCTCCTTTGCAGTCAATCACTTTCTACCATCTCCAGCCCCTAGCAATCACTGATCTACTTTCTGTCCCTATAATTTTGGCTCTTCTAATAAGTCTGAAAGATAGTAGTATGTCTGGAAATCAGGTAGCAAAAGTCCTTCAACTTTGTTCCTCAATGTCGTTTTGGCTATTCTAGATTTCTTGCATTTCATATAAATTTTAGAATCAGCTTCTCAACTTCTAACCCAAAAAGCTGATAGTTTTCATTTACTAAATGTTGGACATTGAGCTAAACACTTTATCATCTCATTTAGTCTTTTTTTTTTCTTTTTTTGATACAGAGTCTCACTCTGTAGCCTAGGCTGGAGTACAGTGGCATGATCTCGGATCACTGCAGCTTCTGCCTCCTGGGTTCAATTCTCCTGCCTCAGGCTCCCAAGTAGCTGGGATTACAGGCGCGCACCACCACGCCCAGCTAATTTTTGTATTTTCAGTAGAGATGGGGTTTCGCTGTGTTGGCCAGGCTGGTCTTGAATTCCTGGCCTCAAGAGATCCACCAGCCTCGGCCTCCCAAAGTGCTGAGATTACAGGCGTGAGACACCATGACCAGCCTTCATTTAGTCTTGACGGCAATCTCACGAGGTTGAGATTATCCTCATTTTTCAGATGAAAACACTGAATGGCCCTGAGTCCTCTACTTAGGACTCCCTGCCAGATACTTGGACCATAGCTCTTAGCACTGTTGCACTGGCAGAATCCCCTCAGTGCCTACTACATTTGACACTGAGTATGTGCTAAGCACTGTTCTAAGTATTTTGCATATATTGATCCAGTTAGTGCTTATATAACCTAATGAGTAGCTGCTATTATTTACTCCTCATTTTAGAGGTGATGATATAATGCACAGAGATAAAGTAATTTCCTCAAGACCACAGAGCTAGTAAAAATATCGTTGGCATTTGAACCAGAGCACTTGGCTCCCGCGTCCAGGCGTGTACCTTCTACACTATACTGCCTTCATCAGGAATTTCTGAATTTGCTATAAAACTCAGAATGGTGTGCCTGAGGCAGGGACAGGGAAGGAGAACTCTGGCCCGCCCCACAGACAGCCTCTTTCTCTGTCTGCACTGAGGGGTGGTCAGCATAGTGCTGGAAGGGCAGGGACTATGGAGATGCTGGAAACAGGGTCAGGAGTGTCCTCCATGTGGGCCTCAGGGCCACACAAAGCTGGCTCCTTCCCAGGACTCGTGCCTACTGCTTATTTGATCATGGGCAAGTTACTTTCTGCCTGGCATCTCCCTTTCCTTAATGGCATCTCAGAGATAAAATCACCAGCTTGGCAGAGCTGTGGTGAGGATTTCAACCAGATAGTATATGGCAAGCACCTGGGCCACTGCTGGTGGAGGCACTCAACCCATATTTTAAAACTTGACTTTATCTTTGGCAAAGTACAAAATTAATATATGCTTATTTTAGTAAGTGAAATAACACAATGAAAAAAAAAATCAGGCTGGGTGCAGTGGCTCACGCTTGTGATCCCAGCACTTTGGGAGGCCAAGGCAGGCAGATCACTTGAGGCCAGGAGTTTGAGATCAGCCTGGGTAACATGACAAAACCCCATCTCTACCAAAAATATAAAAATTAGCCGAGTGTGGTGGCACATGCCTGTAACCCAAGCTACTCAGGAGGCTGAGGCAGGAGAATTGTTTGAACCGGGGTAGAGGTTGCAGTGAGCCAAGATCGTGCCACTGCACTCCAGCCTGGGCAAGAGAGCAAAACTCTGTCTCAAAAAAAAAAAAAAGCACTAATCATCTTCCCTGCTAGGTAGCCAGTGTTAACAGTCTCATGTGTCCCATGTGGTTCTCCTGGCTCACACAAATACAAGCATACATTTGTGAAGAGAAATAGATTTGCCTCTTTAAACTGAAGTAGATCATACCGTATGGTCTCCATGCTACCTGCCTCCCCTGTTGCACTCTGCCCACTCTGCAGAGAACTCTGGGGGGCACATCCTCTATGAACAAGCTCTTTGAGGCCCTGGGGTTTGTTCTTAATTATCTAAACTCCGATTTCATTATTTAGGGGGAGTGGCAGTTATCAAATGGAGATTAATTTTATGAATGAAACTGAATTTTCTTCTTAACCAAACTTGTATCAAACCACCTTTGTCTAGTTCCTTTTGGAGAAGACAAAAACTTCAGTAAAACATTCCAAGGACCAGCTTTTTTGTTTTGTTTTTTGTTTTCTGAGACAGGGTCTCCCTCTAATGCCCAGGCTGGAGTGCACTGGCACAATCATGGCTCACCGCAGCCTTGACCTCCTGACTCAAGTGATCCTCCCACCTTGGCCCCCTGAGTAACTGGGACTACAGGTGTGCATCACCATGCCCAGCTAATTTTGTATTTTCTGTAGAGATAGGGTCTCACTATGTTGCCCAGGGTAACATGCTTCTTAATGATTCTAGAAAAAATTACTCTGCCTGGGGACTCCTAGAGGCTCTCAACTCTAATGCTATGGACAATTCTTGGCACTAAGGAGCAATGCAGAGGGTTTATCCAGAGGACAAAACACTTGCTGGTATTGAGATAACAAAATTAAGCTGTATGAGAAGGTATTTGACTAAAGCACAAAGGAACTAAGAAGAGTATGTTCATTTATAAAACCAGAGCTTTCTTGCAAAGAAAAAAAAATCCCCCTTTTTTTTTTTGTTTTAGTATCAACTATCTCAAGCAGTTCAGAGAAGTTAGGAGGCATAATGAGTCTCACTTGGTCATGGACAGGAAGCATAAGTAGAGGGGTTAAAGACTCAAGACAGTAAAGGATGGCTTTGGGCGCTGTGCAACTGGGGCTCCCTTGCATTGATAAAGTGACCTTGGAAAGAGGACCAGGCCTCAGGAGAGAATGCAGCTTCCAGTGTAGGCACTTAGATTCGAAATGTCTGTGGATTCTGCACATAAAGATGACCAGGCAGGCTGGGCATGGTGGCTCACGACTGTAGTCCCTGCTACTTGGGAGGAGAATCACTTGAGTCCAGAAGTTTAGGACCAGCCTGGGCAATATATTGAGACCCTTGTCTCAAAAAAAAAAAAAAAGAGCCCATGGAGGCAGCTTGCCATGGGGGTTAGGAGACAGGGCAAAGCTGGAGATGGAGACATGGTGACCAGCCTTGAGCTAGAAAAGCCAAGTGGGTGTCCAGAGGGAGAGCAGATGAGCACAAAGGGCCTGAGGAAAGCGAACTTTAGAGGCAGGAAGAGCACAAGGAGATGGAGAAGGCAA
This sequence comes from Cacajao melanocephalus, assembly GCA_963573385.1. Taxonomy (NCBI): domain Eukaryota; kingdom Metazoa; phylum Chordata; class Mammalia; order Primates; family Pitheciidae; genus Cacajao; species Cacajao melanocephalus. The sequence goes on from CAUYLG010035563.1 coordinate 10,464, forward strand.
CTTGGGAAGGAAAACCAGAAGGCAGAGCTGACAGACTGAAGGGGAGCATCAGGGATAGAAGTGCGGAGAGTGTCAGGGATAGAAGTGCGGGCAACAGTGTCAAATTTTAGCCTGTCTCACCAAAAGCGCAAGCTCCAGCGAGGGCCAAGAGGGCTTTTATTTTCTGTCCTGTTCACTGGTGCACAGCTGATGCTCAAAATATATTGTCTGGAGACTTTGGTGAAAGGAGTAGCAGGAAAGTGAAGGGTCACAAGCTTGAGTTACTATCTCCAAGAATGTTGCTCCAGGGATAAGTCAGACTTCTCAGCATACTCAGTGCTTTTGTCAGATTACCTGTTCCAGCTGAAAATGTCTTTGTCAATACAATGAAGTACAACTGGTCTAAATATGAAAGTTGTGCAAACAGAAATAGTTCTCAGTGAGCCTTTCTCTTATGAGTTTCAAATTCTTACATGTAGTTCCCACATCAATTCTCAGCTCCCAACCCCACTTGCTCTGACGACATGTCCTGTGCATGACAACCCCACCCTTACTTAGTGGACAACATACTGGAACCATCCACTGTGAGCTGAAGTGAAATCCCCAGGACAGAAGAGATGCCCTTATCTGTGGCAGAGAAAATGTGCATGGCAGCCAGGGAATTCCAGTTCTGCATAAGCAACACATACGTGAAAATAATATGGAAATGTTTTACACAAGTACAATCCCATTATTGGGATATTGCTTTTTCTCTTTAAGTACCTGGGCATCGTAAGCTCCCAGTCGATAAAATATTTGCAGATTATATCCACAATGTGTCAAGTGCCAAGGAATATGCTCTAATAAGAAGCAGCCCACAGGAAGTTGACAATCCAAACTTATAAGCCACATAGTTGAAACATAGTGGTTACCAGTGTTGGGGCTCAAAAAACAACACCCTAAAAGGAAGTCCTCAGGAGCAAAAGTTTTTCTCTGACCTTTTCCTGCCCTCCTGTCTCTGGACCCTCAATTCCTTCCCAGAGGCTAACCACAGAAATTTGAATCCCTCTTCCCCCAAGGCAGGTCATAGAAACCAGAACCCCTTTCCCCAAAGCCAGCCACAAAACTTTAAAATATTACTCTGACCTTCCCCTTCCCCTTTCTGTGTAAAAACAGGCCATAAAGAAATTATCTGACCTAGCTGACTGTAGGTTTTAAGATTCCATTCCAGAGAGGGTCCTGCCCCATACCCAGAAGGCAGGAGTGCTGCTCAGAAGGGCCAGGAAGAACATAGACAGACTGGCCCTGCTGGGTTTCCCACTCAGTCTATCAGCCTTAGGTATACCCTTTTTGTCCAGTCATATTTCTACATGGCTGTCCACACTGTTTTGAACCTAAGCATAAAAATGGACAATTTCCCCTGTATATTTGGGTTCTCATTCTGAAGGCTACTGTGTGTACATGTTAAATAAATTTGTATGTGTCTTCTACAATTTATCTGCCATTTGCGAGTTGATTTTTCAGTGAACCTTCAGAGGCCAAGGGGAGCTTTCCTCCTTGGCCCCTGTGGGAGCAAGGACTCTTGAACCAGATGGCCAGGGTTTGAATTCCAGTTCTGACACTTTCTAAGGGAAACAGGGCAGGTCACCTGATCATTCCTTGCCTCAGTTTCCTTGTCTATAAAATGAGGATAATAGAGTCATGGTGAGGTCTGAAATATTTAATCGCTGTAGAGCTCTTATAAGAGTGCCGATTACCTTGCAATTGCTATCAAAGTGTAATAAATTTATAATCAATAACATTACTCCCCTCATTCAGCATAGATGGGGCCTACTATGTGAGTACCGTGTGAGGCACTGGAAGAATTAAAAATAACCAATATTTTATGTCCACTTAGATTTTATAACTACAGCAACATGTGCTATCACACATAGTCCTTATGGAAACTCTGCAAGCTTTGTGAGGAAACTGACACTCCTGACATGATTGGCCTAATCTGTGGTTCTGAGGCGGGGATGATTTTGTTCCTCAGGGGATGTCTGTCGATGTCCAGAGACATTTTCGGTTGTCAAAACCCAAGGGAAGGAAGTACTACTGGCATCTACGGCAAGAAGCCAGGGATGCTGCTAAATACCCTATAATGCACAGGACAGCCCCCATAGCACGGAATGATCTGGCCCAAAATGTCAGTGATGTTGCTGAGGTTGAACAACCCTGGCCTACATTAATAAGTCGTTAATAAGCAGCAGAACAAGCACCTATTTCAAGGTCTTTGGATTCCAAATTCAGTGCCTTTCTCCTCTGTCAAACACAGATCAGTGTAAGAGAGACACTATGACGCAGGTCACAGTGATGATGCGGTGGGAGTTCTGGGTACCCACAGAGCAGTATGCAATTATGAAGGACACAGAGTGCATGGTGAACAAGGTTACATCCATTGGGAGGAGAGCAAGTTCCACGCAGGGTACCATTCACTGGGTGGACTTCATCTTGGTGGTGGCTCCTGAGCTGAGTCCTCAATGTCCAGGTCTTCAAGGGGCAGAGTGGATGCAAAAGGCCTTTCAGAAGGCAGTTGTAAGAAACACTATAAGCTGAGTTTCCCAACAGCAACAGTGTAGGCTCAAAGATGAGGCCCTGCCTGTGAAGTTCTTAGGCAAAATAATTCTCTATACCAAATTGTCACTTAAGCAAGAGGGTAGAATAAGATTTTTCAGACACATAGACTCTCAAAAGATTCATGTCCATATTCCCTTTCTTAGGAAGATATCAAAGAATGTGCACTATCAAAGTTAGAGTGACATGGGTTCCAGCAAACAGAGGATCTAATACAGGGGAGAGGTGAAAGGACGTCTCAGGATGACTGTTCAGAACTAGAGCAACCCAGATCAATCAGAAAGAAGGATAAATTACTCCAGAAGGGATATCCCCAGGAAAAGACTTGGGCTGATGAATATGTAATAAGTTTACTCATGGAAAACTGCACTAAGAACTGTTTTACAGAGTTACTGGATAATAGAGGAAACATTTACCAATAAGTTTAAATCAAATTAAACAAGTGAAAAAATTAGAGTAACTATGAACTCCAGGAAAAATAATAAGCTATATATATATATTTTTTCTTTTTAATGTAATCATTCTTGGCTAACCAGTGAGCAGCATTTACATAGTCACAATAGCTATAGGTCTGATTTTAAAAATTGTGATATTTTGGGAGGCTGAGGCAGTAGGATCTCTTGAAGTCCAGGAGGTTGCTCATTATTATCAACTAGGCATGGTGGCACATGCCTGTAGTCCTAGCTACTCAGAAGGCTGAGGCAGGAGGATTGCTTGAGCCAGGAGGTTAAGGCTGCAGTGAGTCGTGGTCATGCCACTGCACTCCAGCCTGGGCAATGAAGCAAGACCCTGTCTCAAAAAAAAAAAACATTATGATATATAGTCACAACAATTTTGAAAAGAACAAAGTTGAAGGGCTCACACGTTCTGATTTCAAAACACATTAAAAGCTACAGTAATCAAAACAGTGTGGTATTAGAATAAAGACACATAAACCTGTGAAACAGAATAGAAAGCTAGAAATAAACCTTCATGTATATAGTCAAACGATCTTCAGCAAAGATGCCAAGACCACTCAATGAGAAAAGGATAGCCTCCTCAACAAATGGTGTTGGGAAAGTTGGATATCCACATGCAAAAAAATAAAAATGGACCCTTACCTTACACTATATAACAAAATTAACTTGAAATGGAATAAAAACATAAACATAAGACCCAAAGCTATAGTTTCTATAAGAAAGGCGAAAAGCTTCATGACTTTGGATCTGGCAATGATTTCTTAGCTATGGCAATACAAGCACAGGTAATAAAAGCAAAAATAGACAAATGGGACATCAAGCTTGAAAACGTGTGTGCATCAAAGAACGCAATTAGCAGAGTAAAGAGACAAGCTACAAAGAATGAGATACCACTGTACAGCTACTAGAATAGTCAAAATCCGGAACACTGAAACACAAAATGCTGGTGAGAATGTGAAGCAACAGGAAGTCTCATTCATTGCTGAAGGGAATGCAGCAGTTTCTTGCAAAACAAAACATACTCTTGCCACACGATCCAGCAGTTGCACTCCTTGGTATCTAATGAAAAATGTTGAAAATCTATGTCCACACAAAAAACTGCACATGAATGTTTATGGCAGCTTTACTCATAATTACCAAAATTTGGAAGCAACCAAGCTGTCCTTCAGTAGGTGAATGCTTCCAAAACTGTAGTATATCCAAGCAATGGAAGATTTTTCAGTCCTAAAAGGAAATCAACTATCAAGCCGTGAAAACACATGGAAGAACCTTAAACACATATTACTAAGTGAAAGAAGCCAATATAAAAAGGCTACATATTGTATGATTCCAACAATATGACATTCTGAAAAAGGCAAAATTACGGAGACAATAAGAAGATCCCAGTTGTTGCTAGGGATTGGGGTGGGAGGAGGGAAGGGGATAAATAGGTGAAGCACAGACCAACTTTAGAGCAGTAAAAATAATCTAGATGACACTATACTGGTGGATGTATGTCATTATACATTTTTCCAAACCCATAGAATGTACAAGAATGAGCCGTAAACTGTGGACTTTGAGTGTTAATAATGCATTAGCATAGGCCCATCAGTTGTAACAAATGTATCACTCTGGTGGGGGATATTGATAATGGGGTAGGTAATACATGTTTAGGGGCAGGAGATATATGGAAAATCTCTGTGCCTTTCTCTCAATTTTGCTATGAATCTAAAACTGCTCTAAAAAAGTACTCTTAAAGGCAACCATGGAATGAGAAAAAAATGTTACAAATCAAATATATGATAAATGATTAATATCTAGAATATACAAAGAACTCTTACAACTCAACACCAAAAAACATCAAATAACCAGATTTAAAAATTGGCAAAGAACTTGAATAGACATTTCTCCAAAGATGATATACAAATGGCAGACAAGCATATAAAAAGATGTTTAACATCACTAATGATCAGAGACATGCAAATCAAAACCACAGTGAGATATCACCTTACACCCATTAGGAAGGTCGGTAAAAACAGAAGATAAGTATTGGCAAAGATGTGAAAAAAATGGGAACCCTTGTGCACTGTTGGTAGCGTTGTAAAATGGTGCAACAGCCATGGAATGCACAGTTACCCAAAACTTTAAAAATAGAACTACCATATTTCACTTCTGAGTATATAACCAAAATATATGAAAGCAAGGATTCAAAACCCTGTGTACACCATGCTCATTATTCAAACCCCCATGTAAAACATTATTCACAATAGCCAAAAGGTGGTAGCAACCCAAGTGTTCATCAGTGGAAGAAGGGATAAAGCAGATGTGGTATATACATAAAAAAGGATTATTATTCAGCCTTAACAAGGAGCGAAATTCTGGTACATGCTACAACACAAGTGAACCCTGAAAACATGCTAAGTGAAACAAGCTAATCACAAAAGGGCAATATGGCATGATTCCACTTATTTGAGATGCAGCTAACACTCAAATTCAGAGACAGGAAGTAGAATGGTGTGTGCCAGGGTCTGGGAGGAAGTAATGAGAAGTTAGTGTTTAATGGGAAAGATGAAAAATTCCTGAAGATGGATGGTGGTGATGGTTGCACAACAATGTGAATGTACTTAATACCACTGAACTATACATTTAAAAATGGTTAAAGTCATAAATTTCGTTTATGTATTTTTACCACAATAAATAAATTTTAAAAATATAAAAGAGAGGCTGGGCATGGTGGCTTATGGCTATAATTCCAACACTTTGGGCGGCTGAGGAGGGAGGATCACTTGAGCCCAGGAGTTTGAGATCAGCCTGGGCAACATAGGGAGACCCTGTCTTAACAATTTGCATACCTGTAGTCCCAGCTTACAGGGAGCTGAGGTGGGAGGACTGCTTGAGCCTAGGAGATGGAGGCTACAGTGAGCCAAGTTCATGCCACTGCACTCCAGCCTGGGTGACAGAGGGGAGCATATCTTAAAAAAAAAAATTAAAAAAAAAACTATGTATATATATATAGAAAGAGAGATACACACACACACATGAGTATAACATAAATAAAATATTAAATGTGACTTCGTTACAAAAATTAAACTGATGAATCAGGTGGTAGAACATACACACTCATTGGAAATATGGAGAGAAATGCCAGAAAAAAAAAAAACATCTAGAAGGTTGAAAGTTCTTTCTTCAGAGTGTAAATGGGAGTCGGCTAAGGGATCACTGTTTTTATTAAAAACCTTTAGCAGTATTTGAACTAATAGTTTTAAAATGCCAATGGGCATGTGTTACTTTGATAATGATAACTATAAAAAGGCAAATAATGGAGAAAAGACAGACAAGCACTGGTGAGAATGTAGAGAAACTGAAACCCTCATACATTGCTCGTGGAATGTAAAATGGTACAGGTATTCTGGAAAATAGCTTGGCAGTTTCTTGACGTGTTAAACAGATTTGCCATATGACCCTTCAATTCCACTCCTAGGAATATACTCTAGAGAACTGAAAATATATTTGAAATAAAAACTTGTGTATCAATTTTCACAAAAGCATTATTCATAGTGGTCCCAAACTGGAATCAACCCCAAATGTCCATCAACTAATAAAGAGATAAACAGAATATGGCATATGTATACAATGGATTATTAATCAGCCATGAAAAGGAATGAAGTATTAATACATGCTACCACAGAGATGAACCTTGAAAACTTTATGCTAAGTGAGAGAAGTCAGACATAAAAGACCATATACCACATGATTCTATTTATACAAAACGCCTAGAAAAGGTAAGTTTATAGAGATAAGAAGTACATTCATGGTTGCCAGGAGCTGGTGGGAATGGGGAGTAACAGCTAATGGCTATAATGATTTTTATTGGGAGCTGGGCACAGTGGCTCACACCTGTAACCTCAGCACTTTGGGAGGCCGAGGTAGGTGGATCACCTGAGGTCAGGAGTTCGAGACCAGTCTGGCCAACATGGTGAAACCCGATCTTTACTCAAAATACAAAAATTAGGCAGGTGTGGTGTTATGTGCCTGTAGTCCCAGCTACATGGCAGGCTGAGGCACAAGAATCACTTGAACCTGGGAGGTGGAGGTTGCAGTGAGCTGCAATCGTGCCAGTGTACTCCTGCCTGAGGGACAGAGCGAAAGACTGTCTCAAAAAAAAATTTTATTGTGATGATAGAAATGTTCTAATATTTGAACCTGCTTGTGTTAGTCTGCTTAGGCTGCCACAACAACAGAGATTTGTTTCTCAGTTCTGGAGGCTGGGAAATGTGAGTTCAGGGTATCCGCATGGTCAGGTTCTGGTGGGGGCCCTTTTCCTAGCTTGCTGATGACTACCTTCTCACTATGTCCTCACATAATAGGGAGGGGGAGAGCAGACCCCAGTGTCTCTTCTTATACAGAAACTAATTTCATCACAAGGGCCCCACTCTCGTGACCCCATTTAAACTTAATTACCTCCCAAAGGCCCTATTTCTAAATACCATTAGGGCTTAGGGTTGAAACAAACAAATATGGGAGAGAAACAATTCAATGCATAGTGGTGGTGATGTAAATACACTAGAAATTATTAAATTGTAAAATTAAAATAGGTGAATTTAATGTATGTAAATTAAACCTTGATAAAGCTATTTTTAAAAAAGCAAATAATTAAGTCTATCTAGAAGAAAACTTGCAGACTATGCACTAAGTCCATTAAATAAGTTATTGTTATTATAACAGTCCTGAAAAGATGACATTATTATCCCTCTTTTACAGATAAGAAACTAAAGCTGAAAGAAGTTAAGCAACTTGCACAATTAGCAAACAAAGCAGAGTTAAAATCTGTGAGTCTGTGCCCTAACTACAGAGTTCCACACTTTCTACCATTTGTGATTGCCTAAGCCCTGAAAAGTGCTATGGATAGATCATGCGAGCTCTGAGTTAAGGCTCCCTTCACCCTCAGTTCAGACAATCCAACCACCATTTATGTGCAGACCGCTGTTCAACTCCATGGGGAACCTACAAGTAGCTCAAGACCTCCCTGGAGGCCGGCATGGAATGTGAAGACTGCATGTAAGTAACTGTGAAAATATGAGCTGGCCAATCTGCCACAGGAGGTCAGAAGTTAACAGATGATCCTATATGAAAATAAACTTTGCCTCTCTCCACAGCTCTGTCTGGGAAGGTCTGGAGGGTGGGCTTCGGAGCCAGATTCTGGGTACAAGTTGCATTTCCACCACTCGGCGGCTGAGGGACCTCATCTCCAAAGCAGAGATGAGAAGAGAATCTCTTCTAGAGGGCTATAGAGTACCTACAGCAATACTAGGGCTCAATAAGTGCTTGCTATGAGTGTTACTTTGCCAATGTATTTAAACTCTCCATCTAGCTGCACAGAGCCTGCCTTTTCTTGGCTTTGCTACAAAACTGCCTTTGGCCAGTATAGTCTCTCATCTTAAGCAATGCCCTCCAAAGCTTACCACACATCTTCACTGACCCACATGAAATCAAAGTGTATAGAAGTTGTAGCAGTCGTCTGGTCCAGGCCGTCATCATACAGACGGGGACAATGAGACTCCGCACAGTGGAGGGGCTGTGCACAAGCTGGCCCACCTCCCCAGGCCCATCTAATGTGATTATTGCACACTCTGTCCAGGGTCCCAACTTATCCCAACTGATCTCCTATCCATTTGGCTAAAGAAATAGGTGAGAAAAGCCACAGTGATTTTAAAGACTGTCAAATGCTAATTACAAGTCGCTTCACTTGAAAGATGGCAATGAAAGCATTCTTACTAATCCTCCCTCTCCCTAAACCTCATCACTAGAAGAAAAGCCAGTTCTTTGAAAGCTGTGAACCAAACACAGCAGATTTTCGGACAATAGTTAAGAGGCAGGCCAGTTCCCAGGGAATGGCTACAGCGTATTTTTCTGTTGTTACCTTGGTAACCGCTACCTTGGCGCCCTTGTTGATGAGCTGAACCACATTCTCTGTTTGGCCTTTGTAAGCAGCTATGAGAAGGCGTTCTGAAAGCGCAGCGACCGCATCTTGCTGGCTCATGAATTAGGAAAGAAAGGTTTTCAGGGAGGCAGGAGACAAGTTCCTTCAGCTCAACACGAAGTCACTGGCCCAGGCTGGCACCCACAGGTAAAGATGTTCACAATCATCAGAAGATGTCTTTATGAATATGCCATCTTCAGGACCTAGGGGTTACAAAACAAAGCTGCCATCAGGGCCACTTGACACACAAGGACAGGTTACACCTCTTCTTTCTGATTTTAAGGCATTCTGCTGCTTGCATGTTGCAGGAGGGGAGCTGTGGGAGGCAAGACACACAGGAAGCTCACTCCACAGCAAAGCCCCTGAACAGAACTTCCGGAAGGCAGCAGAATATGCCAACCTCCCTCCCTTCCTTCTTCCCCTATTAGGGACATCCTCCGGAAGAGTATGGCCAGAACTGCAAGGTTTGCTCTGTTTTTCTCCCAGGGAGCGGAGGCCTGGTATAATCCCCTAAGCACCACCTGGTTTACATACTGCCTTTGGCAGGGAACTGTACTGTGTGTGATCACCACAGGCTCCCTGGTTGGGTTTTGTGGGTCCACTATGGCTAACACGCTGCTTCCCCAGCGGGTCAGTGGCCTGTGGAACACACCCCACAGAGACCCTGCTGAGTGTGTTCTCTTTGGGTTTTTCTCCCAGCATTTACTGCAGTTCTCTCCCTTCATCTTTTTCTCACTGTAAATAGTGTAGTTCTCCAGTTCTGGAACAGATGGAGAGCTGGGCACAGGCCCGGGCCGATTCCTGGTTCCAAGTGGCTAAAACAATCCACCTTGGGGACACAGACGCTAAACACTGACAGTGGCCCTGTCAATGCAGGGGGCTGGTCATGTTGCTTCCTTGCTAACAGGAGGAAAAGAAACGTCCACCAAAACCACCTATGGAACACTAAAGCCCTGTCACAGAGCAGTGGTCTGGAGGGTAGTAACTAGTAGTAAACTGAATTCTTCCTACAACATGGCAAAATGAATAGAATTTTAAAGACTGAGACTCCCCCCAGTATACCTGGGCCACCATTAAACCCAACCAAAGCCATTGGTAATTATTTCAAGGGTGAAGGGTTCTTTGGGCTGAAGAAGGAATACTTAAATGTCTAATCCATTCCTGCTAGAACAGCAAGGAAGTGAGGTCTTCTTTGTATTTTAAAAGACACTTATTAAAAATACTAGTATATACAAATGGAAAGAAAACGCTATAACAGAGATACCACTCTTCAACCAAACCCTACCACACATCCTAATTGTGAAAGTCTGGAAGATGCAGCTATCCTTTACGTCTGTTCCCAGGCACACCCAAATGTCCTTTCAGTCTCTAAAGATTAAGGAATTGGCCATGATATGGCTGGAAAGCCCTGGACCATATCCCATTCTAACTCTTTCACCATGGCATTCAGGCAGGTTGTTTGGCCAACCACTCTGGGAGGCTGGGGTTAAATACCCACGTGTAAAACAGAATAACATTTATCTCCCAGGACTGTGGTGAGTATTAAAGAGGGTATTTTATTATGTGAAAGTGTGAGCCAGATGTGAATAATGTAACCTTAGAAAGATAATTCTTACCCCGTACTCTTGTGAATTATCAAACTTTCTCATCGTTCTCCATCTGTTGCTGAAAATGCAGGAAAAGAATAGCAGAGAAATAGAGAGGAACCCTCACAAACCCACCCTGCTCCTGCTCATTGGGTCATTAGAAGCGCAACAAATCTGGAGAAGGGTCTTCTCTAAAGCAGCTTGGTGAGTCATGGTCAGAGAACCCTGGGATATGCCAGAAGTAGAATGAGCCAAAAAAAAAAAAAAAAGGAATAAAGTTGAGACTCAAAACACGGAAAGAAATGGAATTAGAAATGCCTTTGAAAATTCTCATGGTTGCACTGAATGCCTACAGTCTAGGCTTTGTGTTTCCCAGACCGTTACAACATTTGGAAGTGGTTTATTTTTATAAACACAGGTGCGCTGTTTCATTTAGGTAATCTGAGGTACGTTCAAACCAATTATACTGAGCTTCTGCTCTGCTTGCCCAAATATTGCAAAATCACTCCAGGCCCAAATGGCAGGAAAATACAGAGGATCAGCCAAGACTTCCGAAATGATCTCCCTCCCACAACCACACCCTCCCCATCATCTATCCATTTGTTATCTCTAGACAGTAGACCCAACAGCCCCCTTCCATTCTAGAACCTTTCTTGCAATGGGCATTTGAATGTCTGCAGTACAACAGTCCAGTTCATATAGATATTATCATGGCTACAATTCTACTCATTCTGCTCCATGGCTTAGCCCCTGAGGGTAGAGGTTTCTTTGCTGCAACCTCAGTACAGCCCATCAGTTGAGGTCACAAGCTCCACACCAGCAGCGCTGCGCAGCCTCCTCAGCAGTGGATACAGGGGTCCAGCTGGCCCATAGTAAATTGATAGCCACTCCCCTCCCACCCTCCAGTCCCATGCAATGAAGTCAGCCTCCTGGATACTGAGACTGAAGCACACTTATGCCATAGCTGCAGGCTACTGAGATAGCCTTGTTTAGATAATCACCACTGGTAAACAGCCCTTTGGAAGTACAGCCCACAATTATTTTCCTTTTTGTTTGGTTAAAGATAGAAAAATACTACAGTGGTGAGAAAACATTGGCCAAGCAGAAACATCCTTCTATTTTTGGCTTTTCAGTTATAGCTACTTAAGAATGTGCCTCACTGTCACCCCATCCCCTCCACCACAGATGGCCAAAGCACCCACAGCAGCCTCCAGAATAGGTCCCTCACACAGGATTTGGATACTCCCCCTACCAGAGTCATATAGAAAACTGCCTGCAAGATCAAGAACAGAGTCCCAGCTTTCCAATTCCTAGTCTGTTGCCAACACCATCCCTATGCCCTTGGACATCTCAAGCTCATTTTCAATCTAAGCCCAGTAATTGCCTCCTTACTAGGATCTCCAGCCTTCACCTGCAGGTGCATTTACACACAGCGTGGGTGGGAGGGTATCAAACAAGGGTCTTCTTTTCTGCTTCCTTTCTGCTTCTTCCTGCACCTTCAGCCTTGGGTGTGGGTGCAGGCCCAGCAGAGACACCACCTTTCTTCCTGTCTCCTGGTCACTGTTCCTAAATCCCAAATCCTTACCTCCCATCTAGAATAATGATCCCCATCCGTTAGAGTGAGAAGACACTCTGCTTCTCATCTGATGCTCTGACCTGACAAATCAGACCAGACAGACGTGTGGTGTTCCAGGAGGGCAGTTTAAGAAGGGATGGGGGAACCCTTGACAATAAATTGGGAGGGGGAAGGGAACAGAGGGGTGAAACCAGTCTGCAATCAATGAGTTAAACTTCACTGCCAACCTGTTGGCTACCTCGGCTGTAGCAGTTCATCCCCTCCTTACATCTGAGCCTCTTTTCCAACTAGATCAGCTATCATTCAAGATAATTCCCATTGCTGGCAGTGAGAAATTTATTCTGCCCCAAGCCTATCAATTACATCCCTCTTTGTCACAATGCTCATTTTTCACAGCATTCTGGAGGAAAACCTTAAACGCAAACATGCTGCCCATTCTTTAAGCAAAAAAGGAAATAAATACCTGAGCATAAGTATGCAATGCACATCCTGAATCTAGGTACAGGGATTTAGCTTCTTAAGATTTCCCTCCTTTCTCCCAGCCCACTGCCCCATTTTTGTTGCTCTCTAATTTGCCAATTCTTTTGTCTCTCATCACAAATACCAGAGAGTCACACAGCTCCTTGGTCTGTGATGCAATTGGTTTTCTTTTCACAGAAAAAGGTCTATGAGGCTTGCTTTCTTGGGGCTTTACAACAAATTCTCCTATACTTTGGAGAATTTGTCAATATCCTAAAGCCACTACATTTTGTCTCCCAAAAGGCAAAATATTCTAGAAGAGACCTGCAAATAAAAGTCCCAACCCAGCATTATGTACAACCCACCCAGAGATGGCCCACAGGCACCCAGGAACCAGTGGTTATGGAGCGCCATCAGCTATAACAACTAGCTTTGCTCCTACTGCTCCAAACCTTGTGTTGAAGAGATGGTACTCACATCCGAGGGGCTGTCCTCTCTGTTCTACATCGTGTTCAGTTTCTGGATAACTGTGGTCAGTTCTTTCCTGGAGAGATCATTCGCTTCCTAAGGCTGTCATTCTCAGCAAATCTGCAGTGATTTACGTTACAATATTCGCTGCCTTTTCCCTTTCGCCTCCTCTGCCGATGCTGGCCAAATCACATCTAAAAGCTTATTAAGACATCCATTCAGCTTGCAATGTTTTGTGGCTTGCTAGTCTGCTCGTCACAGCTTCTGAAAGTCTTGTGTCTGCAGATTTTGATGGACTGCTCCCTCCTGCCAGCAGAGGACCTGTAACACTGCCCCGATTGAAGTCAGGGAACAATTCACAGATCAGAGGAACATTTCTGAATGATGCTCAGATGACAGAGAAACGAAGTTTGCATTCCTTCAGCAGTAATGCAAGAAAAGATGAATGTGAGTGTTGTAAGGGAGGGAGGAATGCAGAAAGGGTTGAAATCTGTAACAAATTGCCTCCAAGATAACAGAAAAATCCTTGCTTTGTAGGAGCAGCAGAGCCCAGACACTCCACCCTCCTCAGCAGAGAATTCCAGCACAATGACTGCGGCAGCACAGGAGACAAGGGTCTGGCTGAGCAGCTGTTCCTGACGTTTGTCTCACAAATGCTCCCCTGAACAGTCTCTGCAGGGAAGGGGGAAGGGAGTAAACAGGGAGCAGAGCCCCTTCAGAAGCTGCTCTGAGTGCTGTCGACTGCCCTAAACTGCAAGCGTGTGCTCCAGCCCACTTGTTGAGGCAACAGAAATCCAACTCCCACCTGGAGAGATCATAGAAAGGAGAGGGCTTTCATTTTGACTTGAGTCAATACCCCACATTTTCCTCTTTGTTTCTAAAGTAGAATTGTTGGTCCCAGAGATGGAAAAATAACTCTACTCTGTCAGCACAAACGCTCTTACCACCTGCCGTCCTAAAGCCTTGCCCTATTTCCCTGAGGGTAATGGGGCAATGGAATGGACTGTAATCCTACTTTGGTCATCATTTGGCTTACACTAAGGGCAGGACAATAGCTGGAGACTCTGGCGGGTGCATTACAAAGAGGCTGAATCCCACTGGAGAAACAAATTGCCAGCAGAATAACACAAGCTTCCAAAACAAACAAACAAAAAAACCCCACAACACTCATACTAGTTTATCCAAGAGCAATCACTACTGGGTTACTGTGATCTCTACTGGGGGACAAGTGAGGCTACAACAGAGAGGAATGTGACTCAATCCCTATTTTGAAGAAACTCATCATCTGGCCACTGAAAAGCCATGATCAGGGCCCAAAAGTCCAGTTGCCAGAAGATAAGTATAAACTGAGTGGGACAGAATAGAGCAAGGAGTGGTTCATTTTCTCACAGCTTCCAGGACACTTCCTCCTTCTGAGAAGATCTAATCCCACAGGTAGAGCCCTTAACACAGTACTACCCATGAGGACACTCAGCACTGACTGCTCACAGAACCTGGTGCCCACCAGGACCATTTGCAAAAGAAGGGAAATGATAGCATGGACATGCTCCGCTTTAGCAAGCCCTTGACTCATTACATACACCCCACTGTCGCAAAGGAACAAGTATGTTTATTTCTTGAGCCATTTAAAGTACAATAACTCTCTTCTTTTAACTGTGACAGTCCCTGAATCTTTGAAATAACCACCTCTGCAGGAGGCATAGAGACTGTTGCAGGGTAAGCTGAGTGACATCTGAATATCATTCAGGAAACCTGTGACATGCCCTACCAAGAAAAGCTGATTACAGATGTAAATGTCATATAGGAGGAATAAGCACATATCACTGAATAATGACGTGACTGCAGAAGGCTTGAGATGTAGAGACCTCCCCTTTTTATGTAGGACAATAACTTATTAACTAACCAGCACTGCTAGACCACATAGGCTCCTGCCATGAACTGAATTGCGTCCTCCCCTCCCCGCATCCATTCATATGTTGAAGTCCAAACCCCACAGTGTGACTATATTTGGAAACAGGAGATAAATAAGGTGAATTTGGTCATAAAGGTGGGTCCCTGATCTGATAGAATTAGTGCATTCATGCTTGTGCATGTTCTCTGAGTGCGCACAGTCACAAGAACGGCCATGTGAGGACAAAACGGCCATCTGCAAGCCAACTAAACAGCCCTCACCAGAAACTGAACCCTGCTGGACTTTGATCTGGGACTTCTATCCACTAGAACTGGGAGAAAATAAATTTCTGTTGTTTAAGCCACCCAGTGTGTGGTATTTTGTTACGGTGGCTCAAGCAGACTAAGACACAGCATAACTGCTGTTATTGGCTCAAGGCTGGTCTCCCTGGTTATATGAACTCCTTGCGGCAGGAACCCAGTTTTGGTCATCTTGTATCCCCAGAGCCTACCATGGAGCCAGGAACACAGTTGGCCTTTAATGTCCTTTCAATGAATGACAGAAAAACCAATAACCAATTTATTTTTAGTCATCAGTTGGTCTTTAGGAGCCTGTGGTCCCATAAGAAATAGATGAGGTACTTAGCTAGTTACCCTAGCTCTGCCACTTACTTTGGGCAAATTTCTTTTTCCTTTCCAAATAGATGAGGCAGGCTATGGCTCCAGACCCTCCAAGAGAAAACAGAGAGGGGATGTGGTCATTCTCCTCTCTCCCTTCCTCCTCAAAACAGAGGACTACAGTTTCTGGGGCCAGAAGATTTACCACTCCAGACGTGGCCCTTACTTAGTGAGACAGGTCTGTCAGCACCAAAGCACTGGACAGCACCACAGCCTCTCTAGGCATTTTCTTCTCAACACCTTCAACCCCGTTAGGTAAAGACCCAAATGCTAAAGACAAATCAAAATAATCAATACAGCATCACAATAAAAGCAATTATATGTACTCATATCTCAATTTCCACCCACTCCTTAAATCTGCTCTGATCTGGCTTTTCTGTCCACAGTTTTTCCACTGAAACCTTTTTTGTTATTTATTTTGTGGTGTACCACGCATTTACTGAAAAGATGGGCACAAGGAACTGTGGAAAGTGGGAGAGGGATCATTCTTGCTTGCTGTGCTGGGGTGAAAGGAGGTCAGGAAGGTTTTCACAGAGAAGGTAGTGTGTTAGAGGAGGTAGGACTTGGTTAGGTTAGAAGGGGAAAAGACACAGCCAGAGGAAACAGCAAGAGCAAAAAGGCAGAATGGTCTGAACGTGTGTGTCATGAGTAGGAAAGAAAGGCAAAGAGACAACTGCAGCTGGAGCTTGTAACACACGGCAATGACCAGTGATGGTGCTGGAAAATCAGGTGGCAGTCAGACAGCAAAAAATGTTCACATCATGCCAAAGAACTTGAACGGTATCTTGTACTTGTGATGGGGAACCCTAACAGTTGGTAAGCAGAAGAGTGGCTAGTCATATTTTTGCTTACTTGTAACACAAGCATACAGAATTAATTATAATTATGGTTTTATGCTACACTCTCAAGATTGTATATGCATGGCTTTCTCTTTCTTCCTCCCCTGTTTCCTCCTTCATGTATTTCTATTCTGTCCTTTCCTCTTTCTTTTTTTTAAATCTTCATTGATAGATTTTTTTTTTTTTTTTTTTTAAGACAGAGTCTCACTTTGTCACCCAGGCTGCTGGAGTGCAATGGCATGGCTTGCTGCAACCTCCGCCTCCCGGGTTCAAGCAATTCTCCTGCCTCAGCCTCCCAAGTAGCTGGGACTACAGGCAAGTGCCACCACACCAGGCTAATTTTTGTATTTTTAGTAGAGATGGGGTTACACTATGTTGGCCAAGCTGGTATTGAACCTTGTGATCCGCCCACCTCAGCCTCCCAAAGTGCTGAGATTACAGGCGTGAGCCACCGTGCCTGGCCAAATAGACTATTTTTTAGAGCGATTTTAAGTTTACAGAAAAATCAGGCAGAAAGTTCAGAGTTCCCAAATAGCCCTTTGCCCACCTCCACCCCTACAGTTTTCCCTTTTATTAACATTCTTGTATTAGTGTGATACATCTGTTACAATTGATGAGTCAATATTGATACAGTATTATTAACTAGAGTCTGTTGTTTGCATTAGGGTTCACTCTGTGTTATACAGTTCCATGGGTTTTGACAAATGCATAAAACCATGCATCTACCATTAAAGTACCACACACAGTAGTTTCACTGCCCTAAAACTCCCCTGTGCTCTGCTTATTCATCCCTCTCGCACCCCAAAGCTCCCAGCAATCACTGATCTTTTCACTCTTTCCACAGTTTTGCTTTTTCTGTAATTCCATATGGCTGGAATCATACAGTGTGTAGCTTTTTCAGACAGGCTTATTTCCCCTAGTAATATGCATTTAAGCTTCCTCTGTGCCTTTTCATGGCTCATGTCCTTCTGGTACTGAATAATATTCCATTGTACCACAACTTGCTTTTCCATTCATCTGTTGAAGGACATTTTGGTTGCTTCCAAGTTTCAGCAATTACAAATAAAAATGCTGTAAACATTCATGTGCGGGTTTGTGTGGACAATATGTTCCATCTCATCTGCATAAATACCAAGGAGTACGATTGCTGAGTAATATGGCAGCACAGTGTTCAGCTTTGTAAGAAATGTCTATACTGTCTTCTGACACAGCAGTCTTCAACCTTTTCGGCACCAAGAACTGGTTTCATGGAAGACAGTTTTACCACAAATCTGGCAGTGGGGAGGATGGTTTCAGGATGATCCAAGCACATTACATTTATGATGCACTTTATTTCTATTATTACATCACAATGCATGATGAAATAATTATACAACTCACCATAATGTAGAATCAGTGGGAGCCCTGAGCTTGTTTTCCTGCAACTAGATGGTCCCATCTGGGGGTGGAAGGAGACAGTGATAGATCATCAGGCATTAGATTCTCATAAGGAGTGTATAACCTAGATCCCTTGCATGTGCAGTTCACACATCTACGAGAATCTAACACTGCCACTGATCTGACAGGAGGCAGAGCTCAGGCAGTAATGCGAGTGATGGGGAGCAGCTGTAAATACAGATGAAGCTTCAACTGCTTGCCTGCTGCTCACCTCCTGCTGTGTGGCATGGTTCCTAACAGGCCACGGACCAGTACAGGTCCATGGTCTAGGGGTTAGGGACCCCTATTCTAACATGTCTGCAACATGTTACACTCCCACTAGCTGGTTTTATATTGACCTAATTGCCAAACGCAACAGTAACTTTTTGACACTTCCTTTACATGATTTCTCTGTTGCATTGGGCCCTGTTACCATCCCTCTCTCAAAATTCCTCCTTCTTGGTTCCTATGAGCCATTCTCTCCATGTTCTCCTAACCATCCTTTGGACGATTCCTTTCTTCCACTGAATGCTTCTTTTACTGATACCTTAAACGTTGCAGGTCCTTGAGGTGTTTGGGCATCTTCTCTGCTCATTTTCTTCTCTAGATCTCAGTGCTCCCCCTCCCTGCTGCTCACACGCTCCTCTGCTGCCTAGATACAGATTGCTCCGAGTCTACTTCTTTACCCTGGATCACGTTCTCTGAAACTCTATATTTAAACACCAAACCACCTACCAGACGTCTTCCTTGAATGTCCCCTATCAACATGTTCACAACCAAATCACCAACCTTCCTCCCAAACCTGTTCCCTTTCCTGTGTCCTCACCTTGGTGAGGGGCTCCATCTTGCATCTAGCTACCTATTTCCCTAATCTGGAACATTCCTCCCATTTCTTTTCTTCTCCTTCCCCCTACCCCGCATTCACTAAACCACCAAATCATCCTGATTTGAGACAGTGAGGCATAGAAACTAAAAATACAGGCTTTGAAGTCAGACTGCCTGTGCTTAAATCCCAGCTCTGCCAGTTACTTTGGGCAAATTTCTTAATGACTCTGAGTCTGTTTCTTCATGTGTAAAATAGAAAGGGTAACAGTTCCTACCTCACTGGATTGTTGCAAAGATTGAATGAGATAATGCACATTTTATTCAATGCCCAGCACATAGATAGTGCTCGGTTAACGTAAGCATGGTTATATGGTTACCGTTTAGATGTTCCTTTATCTGTTCCATCTTCTCTAGCTGTACTGCCACTGCCTTAAGTTGTCATCATTTCTTACCTGGGTTATTGCAATGGTCTCTAACTGAATATTGGAAATGTTTCTTGAAATTCTGTTTGTGATTATCTAAACTTAGAAATTGGGATGAGAGGTAAAGCAGGTTTCAGCTTATATATGGAAATCTGCTTTGGCAGATGGGTTTTCACTTAGGGAAAAATAGAAGCCAAAGCCAGACTAATATTCACGATTTAGATAGTGAGTGTGCTTTGTCTCAGAATAGATCCTCAATAAAAGATAACTTTATACAAGTCAACACAACCTGGCCAGCTAGTTCTTAGGATTAAACTTGACTCCAGGAAAAACAGAACCATTGAGACCATGGTGGTTAAATTCTCTGTGCTCTGTCTGGATCATAAAGAGCAATGAGCCAACGAGAGGCAAGTTTCTGCTTTGTGATGTGTCAGTGTTAGAAGAAAGGGATAATGAGAACCTAGCCCTTCCCCTTCAGTTTGTTTCAAGATGGCAAAGGTGGAGAACAGAGAGCTGTGCTGCAGTGCAGTAGGAGCCATTGCCACTGTGCCCACCTGCCAGGGGGCAGATTGCTGGCAGTGGTTGGTAGGTCTATGGTGCCTTTGTCTATGGACTGCTCTCTGTGCCTCTTGCCAAAGAGTGTTTTATGTGAACAGACCATGCAGGGGGCTAGTGGGACTGCTAATTATGGGCTGAATTTGCATGCAGAAGCCATTCTGCCACGTTAGTCTCCCTGCCTCAAGTCTTTCCCCACCCTGATTTATGTGATCCCTGATGTTTCAGTGCTCTTTTCACAACACAAACGTGATTGTGTTTCTCCTCTGCTTGTAACCCTTAGTGACACAAATTCCCCCAGAACAAAGTCCAGCGATACACAATTTTTCCATGCAGCCTCTGTTTCCAACCACCTTTTTTTCTGGTACCCCCCTGCCACTCCCATCCTGCACCCCAGCTTGGCCAAAAGGTACTTAAAGCACCTTGAAAACTCCACCCTGTCATTTTTGCTTAGAATTCTTTTTAGAACTTATCTAAACTCCTTCTTAGCTTTCAAAGATACCTGATTCAAAGGTGTCTCCCTCTTAAAGATTCTCCTGATACTCTTCCAACCTCCAAATTCCCAGGGGTGAAATCGCCCTGCCTTGAGCTCAAATCCCAGGTCTGCTACTTATTTTGGGCAAGTTTCTTAATGACTATAAGCCTACTTCCTTATGTATAAAATAGAAATAACTACAGTTTTTACCCACTGGGTTGTTGCAAAAATTGAATGAGGCCAGCACAAAATAATGTATTTTTTAAATCTTGCTGTAATACTTATTAAACTGGACTGCAATTGTGTGATGTCATTACCATCGGCCTCTCTTCTCACATTCTGACTAAAAAGGCTTCCCCATGTGCCTCTCCTTTTAGAGACTGTCCTAACCGGAGAAGTTCCTGGGCTTTAGGATGTAGACTTAGAGGACAAGAAGGAGAGATGAGAGGAAGATTGCCTTGTCAAGGGAGGCAAAGACCATCTATATAACAAAGTGCTGAGGCGGGGGAGAAGGGGAGAGAAGGGGGAGGGAGGGAAGGGAGGAGAGGATAAGGAGAGAAGGTGGAGGGAAGAGAGGACAGAGAGAGAGGAGGGAGAGAAGGAGAAATGAATGTGTCATGCAGAATGGGGAAATGTGAGCGAATTAGAAGGGAAAACCAGGATATGAAGTTGTACTATGGGGTTATATATTGAGTTTCCTTTACTTTTGAGAACAAGAAATGACTAAAATGTTTTTAAATTTTTAATTTTTTAAAAATTTTTTTAATTTTAATTTTTTAATTTTAGTTTTTAATTTTGGTCTTTGGATTGTGCTTCTCTGAATATCTTCTTACAAACACTGGACCATGAGAGACTGAAATTCTCTCAGGTTACTCTTGTATACAATGTCTTTCCTCTCAGACTCTGACTTCTCCAGCACAGAGGCTGTCGTCTCATTCCACTATGTAAGTTCAATGCAGCCACACAGCCTGTCTCATGCACAATACATGGCATGAGAACAATACGTGCTTATTGAATAAACAGACACATCTATATTCACCCAACTGCATTAGACTCTTAGAGAGCAGGTATCTTCTCTTATTTTTCCACGTTTCCAGATGAACTAACGGAATTCTGTAGTGAACTGAATGGTGGCTCCCCAAATATATGTCCATGTCTTAGTCCCCAGAATCTATATTAATTTATATGACAAAAAAAGAGAGATATGATTAAGTTAATCCATGGATGTCCTGGATTATCTGGGTGGGTATTCACATGTGTCTTTTATAAGAGAGGCAGAGTTTTGAGACAGAGAAAAAGAGGCCATGTGATCCCAGAGGCAGAGATTAGAGTGATATGGCCAGAAGCCAAGGAACCCTGGAGCTACCAGAGGATGATGTAGGAAGAGTCTCCTCCAGAGGCTGTGGGGCCTCACCAACAGCTTGATTTCAGACTCTGCCCTCCAGAACTGTGAAACTGTGAAACAACCCTCTAGAACTGTTGTTTCTAGCCATGTCATTTGTAGCGGTTTGTTACAGCAGTCAGAGGAAACAAACAGGAATGCCTTCTATGTAATGGATGTTCAATAACTCTTCACCATTATTTGTCTCAGCCACTGAAATCGCAGGCTGTGCTGCCTTTTTAAAGTCACTCCCACACCTCCATCGTGAGGGCCCAGAGCCAGAGCTCTGATACGTCACTTTAACACCTATGAATACTTTGTAACCTAAGGGTCCCTTGCTGCTGTTTGAGGGATGGTCAAGTTCCAGGGGCTAAGAGTAGTCCTGCTGGCTACATACCCTTCATATAATTTCATAATTTTATATGTACTTCTACATATTAATTATCCATCGCTCATTCCTTTGTGAGGGAGAGAGTAAGGTGGGGAAGCACCTGATGGGCATGATGCCAGCAGAAGTGGCTCCTGCTGATGAGGGCGAGAGGCGCCCTGGCTGGGGTCTCTCCAGCTGCCAGCTGAGACAGGCTGGTCTCCCACAGGAAACACCACTGAACTGATATGAGAGTGTCAGCCTGCCCCTTTCCAATTCTGCACCATAAGCTTGAAAAAACCAGGTAGCTGCTCTGCTAGTGAGAAATGTCTGACTATATTCCTCAAACACAGTCCTGAATATGGCAAAGGGAAGCCTGGGATAAACATGAGTATCTACTGAGAAGTAAACACCAACTGTGATTTGCTACTCTAATTTGGTTTCCAATAGTACTTCTTCTATGCTGTCCCACAGAGGACAGAGGCCTTCCTCCAGGGCTGGAGGACATCTGCAAGTCAGCAAGCCCGCAATCCTCAGACACATGTTCAACCTCTCCCAGCAACACATATGTGTTTCTGCTCATCAATCAGCTGTGTGATCCTCCTCCTGAACTGGTGTTTCTAACTCTTCTGGGCCTGGTTTTCATTTCAGAAGTCCCATTTTATTCAATCATTCTGCCACTGAGGCATTTCTTGAAAGGATATCCATCTGATGCTAGAAATTCCAGATACTATGACACACGCTGCTCTTCCTTCTCATCCCCTACTGTCCCTAAGCCACACAACCTTCTCTCACAGCTCTCTGCAGCTATCAACACGCATGTCCAGGTTACGTGTGATTTTACACCAATAATGTCTACCACCTGTGAGAGGTGACATTATGGTCTGGAATCACTGGTACTGCATGGACTGTCCACACCACTATCCACAAAAGACTGTATCAGGTCCCCCTTCCCAATTCTCTTCCAAGGTTGGCTGAGGCAAGAGTGGGTAGAAGCAAGGGAAGGAGAGGATCTATTTAAACAGTCCACCCATAGAATGTGGGCATGGCCCTAGGCAGGTTATATGAGTAGCTTCCTTGCGCCTTAATGTCCTCATCTATAAATATGAAGATAATAAAGATAGCTGCTGACTTCATAGGGTAGCTAGGTTGATTTGCTAGGGAGCTACTTCCAAGGCCCTAGATGATAAGCACGGCACTTGGCACAGAAAAAGCACTCAGTAATTATTAGGGTGTATATATGCCTGTATAAAGTCAACGAGAGGCTAAATTCTCCAATTAGATTTCCAAGCCCTTCCCAACATCTACTTCTCCTTATGTCTCTTACACCTTCACCTCTTTTTTATAGTTCCCAAGGGCTGCCCAAACCCTCATTTGGTCTCTTGGCCTTACTTAGCATGCAGCATGACACAGTATTTGGCTTCAGCACTGAGCTTTGCTGGGATCAAGTGTCCTTGCAGAGAAGGGTGAGTAGGAGGACTTCAGGTACTGCTGGCTGTCAGGGAGGCCCCAAGGGTCCTCTCCTATACTCATGTCATCACACACAATGATTAGCCGTGTGCATGAGCAGTGCATGAGCAGTGCATGGCAGGAACAGGCACTCTGACCCCCAAGGAAGGTAATTCTCCAGTTAGGTGGAGGACAGGCTTCACAAGAATGCCCTGTCTGAGGTCAGCATCTCCCTAACCCTGGTTATATCTGATTATTTCCGAGCTTAGGCTTTCTTCCAAAGTGGATATTCTCCATATTTTAAGTTTCAGCCACAGATTAGCCATGAGCAAGTCTGGTCCACTACATTCTTTAACCAATAATTATGTCACATGACAAACATACTAAATTGCCAACATTATGATTACTATGAATTATTTAAAATCAAAATTCTGTCACATCTTTATAAGAAAAGGTCCCTAATGTGAAGGATGCAGGAACAGAAATGAAACCCACATTGTTTTTTTAATGCCCAGAATGAGCCCCAGAAATATTTATTCCTCACAGTTTTAAACAGTCTTAAAATAAACATCTCTCTCAGGATATTCTCATTATTATCACTGGCAAATTATTTCCACAACAAAAATATAATTAGCTGAGCTTCAGCAGTCTTCAGGAGGCAGGATCCAAAATAATCTAAGAAATTACAAAGCTTAAGACCCTTCTGTGAATAGTCCCCGGTTAACCCTGTGCCCTTCCCCTACTGATCTGATAGCAAAAGTCTTGGTCCTCTCTCCACAAAGAAACTCTGCATTTGCTATGGTAGATGGTGGAGCTTTCTCTCTTGGGCTTGCCTCTTCCCTGATCTCTGGGGTCTGGGACCCAGTCTTTGGGCAGTCCTTTGCAGGGAGAATCCACAGACCTTTTCCTGGCTGGACATTCCAGTCCTGACAGCCCTTTTCCTGGGTGATCTCACAAAGCCCTGGGCAAACAGAGTCCTGCACATTCACCGACCTCAGGAGATCACCTCTTTGATGATAATTTTTTTCCGGTCCAATGTCAAAACAAAGAGCATAGTGGGAAGAGGGTGACAGAAAAAAAGCTAGGAAGAGTTGGGGGTAGGAGAGGAGAAGCAAAGGAGGAAGGACGACATGAAAAGACAGCATAGCAGTGTGAGGAAGAGATGCAGCTACTGAGAAGGGGTGGGGGCTTAGCTCAGTCCCTCCCAACCCTCAGGCATTCTCAAATTCCACCCCTTTCGTAACAAGAAGACTTCCCCCAGCCCAGGCTGTTCTTCAGATGGTTGTTGAATTAACAAAAGGATTATTTCTAATTGAATTTATTACATTTCCATAATCTGTATCATGTTTAAGATTTTATTTTAGAACTAGAGATAGGTAAAACTTAATTATATGTATGTGTGTATACATATATATACATATATTTTTTTTTCATTCTTTTTATTTATTTTTGCTTTTGAGACAGAGTCTCACTCTGTCACCCACCCTGAAGTGCAGCGGCACAATCTCTGCTCACTGCAGCCTCCGCCTCCCAAGTTCAAGCGATTTTTCTGCCTCAGCCTCTTGAGTAGCTGGGACTACAGGTGCCCACCACCATGCCTGGCTAATTTTTGTATTTTTGGTAGAGACAGGGTTTCACCATGTTGGCTGGGTTGGTCTTGAACTTCTGACTTTAAGTGATCCACCCGCCTCAGCCTCCCAAAGTTCAGGGATTACAGGCGTCAGCCACCGCGTTGAGCTTACTCATTGTTTAAAAAATTCTAATATACAGAAAAGTTTATAATTACAGCATGTAAAACTTTAAAACAGAATGTACCTGTGTAACTAGCACTTCAGTCAATAAAAGATTAACCAGTGTCCAGCAGTCCTCACACCTCTTCCAATCACTACCCCCAAGAGTAGTCACTGTCCTGGTTCTAATATCACAGGTCGCTTTTGCCCATATTGAACTTTATATGGATGGAATCACATGGGATATATTCTTTCCTATCTGGATTCTTTCACTCAAGTTTTATTTGTGAAATTCATCCAATATTGTTATAATTCTTTCATTTTCATGCTGTATAGAGTTCCACTATGTGAATATATCACAGCTCATTTATCCATTCTTCTGGTGAAGAGATTTTGGGTAATCTTATATTTTGTGTATTTTTTAAAAAATAGTGGTGCTGCTATAAACATTCTAATATGCATGTCTCTTGGTAAACAGACAGACACACACACATACCTAACAGCGAATTACTGGGTCATAGGTATGCATGTATATGTTTAACTGTAGCTGGTTTCTTTTTCTTTCTTTTTTTAAAAGACTGAGTCTTATTGCTCAGGCTGGAGTGCAGTGTCACGATTCTAACTTACTATAGCCTCAAACTACTGGGCCCAGGTGATCGTCCTGTCTCTGCCTCCTGAGTAGCTAGGTCTACAGGGGCCTGACACCAAGTCTGGCTAATTTTTTTTTTTTTTTAAAGAGACACAGATCTCACTATGTTGCTCAAACTGGTCTTGAACTCCTGGCCTCAAGCAATCCTCCCGCCTTGATGTAGCTGATGTTTTTATGCATATTTCTCCTATTCAAATGTACTCATCAGTCTGTTTGAAGCATATAAGGCACTGGGTGTCCCAGAGGCAGGAGTGCAGGGCACTGGGTTTCTTTCTATTCCTCACCATTCTAAAAAGCAGTCCATGACTTCAAAAAGTCACATTAAAAAAAAAAAAGTCATGTAAGAATATCTGTTAAGTTGTTTTTGTGTGTGTGTGTGTGTGTGTGTATATATATATATATATATACACACACACACACTCACAAATATATATATATATATATATATATATATATTAGAATTAAAGAACAATCACTGCCTGAATATGGTTAACTGTAAAATTAGTAACAGAGGTTGACCCCTGAGAGCACAGCCTTCCGCTTTAGGTCAAATGCAACATCAGCCTTGCCAGCTCCCTATAGAAGCAAATCACTCCACCCCCTGGGCTGGCATCAAATGCCTGGTTGTTGGAAAAAAAAGATATCATGATTTCTTATTCAAGCAGGCTTAAAAAATAGCTGAATGTATGGAAGGTTGTCTTAGTCCATTTTGTGCTACTATAATAGAACACCTGAGATTGGGTAATTTATAATGAACAGAAATTTATTTCTCACAGTTCTGGAGCCTGGGAAGTCAAAGATAGAGAAGCCAACATCTTGCAAGGGCCTTCTTGTTGTATCACCACCTGGCAATGGGCAGAAGGGCGAGAGAGGGCGGGAAGTGTTGGGGGCTGGGGGTGGGTAGGCAAACTTGCTCTTTTATAACGAACCCACTCCTGCAATAATAGCATTAATCCATTTACAAGTGCAGAGCCCTCATGGCCTAATCACTTACTAATGGTCCCACATCTCACCTCTTAATATTATTACAATGGCAATTACACTTTTTCTGGTTTTTTTGAGACAGAGTCTCACTCAGTTACCCAGGCTGGCGTGCAGTGGCATACTCATGGCTTACTGCAGCCTCAACCCCCAGGCTCAAGTAATACACCCACCTCAGCCTCCCAAATAGCTGGGACTACAGGTATGTACCACCACCATGCCCAGTTAACTTTTGGTTTTTTTGCTGAGACAGGGTTTTACCATGTTGCCCAGGTTGGTCTCGAACTCCTGGCCTCAAGCAATTCACCTGCCTCTGCCTCCTGACGTGCTAGGATCACAGGTGTGAGCCACTGTGCCCAGCCTCAATTAAATGTCAACACAAGTTTTGGAAGGGACAAACATTCAAACCATAGCAGGGATAACAGAAATGGAAACCTAACTATTACTATGCAAGTCATGTGTTTTCCAGCCTACACACTGAGACTCTGTGTAACCCTCAGTTGCTAACACTGATTGCCACTGGATAATTTTATCAAAATAATAACAAAGCTCCAAAGGAAAAGCCTCTTTTTTTTTTTTTTCACAGCAGTAGGAACTCTCCTCTCCATAATATGCTAGCCTTCTACACCACTGCCTTAAAAATTGTCTTATTTATTTTATTTTCAAACTTTGAGAAGACTCAGGAATTCAAATAAAAGTCTAGTTAATTCATAAAGTTACCATAAGACTCAGTAATTCCACTCCTAGCTCTATAACTAAGTGAACAGAATACATATGACCATACAAAACTTGTATATAAATATTCTCTTCAGCATTATTCAAAATAACCAAAAAGTAGAAACAACTCAAATGTCCATCAATGGTGAATTGATAAACAAAATGTAGTATAGCCATATCATGAATATTATTCAGCCATAAAAAGAAATGAAACACTGATACATGCTATAACATAGATGCATCTTGAAAACATTAAACCATGTAAAAGAAGCCAGATACAAAACACCACATATTGTATGCTTCTATTTATACGAAATGTCCAAAACAGGCAAATCCATAGAGACAGAAAGTAGATTAGTGGTTGCCAGGAGAAAAGAATGGGGAATGACTATTAATGTGTATGAGATGTCTTTTTAAGGTGATGACGTTCTGGATTTAGTGGAGATGACTGACATCTTTGTGAATATACAAAAAATCCACTGAATTGTACACTTTAAAAAGGGTAAATTTATGGTATGTAAAATATATCTCAGTTTTTAAAAATCTAGTTAAATGTTGGGGCACTGAAATCAGACACAGATCGAATTCCAATTGATTGCATGCTGTATGCCATGGGCAAGTAATTTAAGCTCTGTAAGCCTCATTTTCCTCCTCTGTAAAATGGGGGTGATAAAAGAATTATTGATATGGCTACTGTGAGAACCAAAGAAGGTAATAAACATAAAGTGTTTGGCACAGTGATGAACACAGGAAGGGCCCACTGACGATTAAAGTGACAGAAGTGGTAGGAACTGGCTCTCAGCCAACTTACCTTTCGACATTGCTGGGATATACTCAATGATTTCTATAAGACCCAATAAAGGATACAATTTTCTATAAAATACTACGTAAGGAGTTAAACTGGTTAGCTGTTTAGTCAGAAGAGGAAAATCCTGCCATCAAGGAATATCCACAAGCAGAGAAACAGCAACTAATACTGTAGGGATGGCAAGAGTTGTTTCCCAAGTCCCACTGGTGCACTGCCAAGCAGCTGCTGTCGAGGAGCCCCTACATGAGTTAGCTGAGCAGGGCAGGCTGCCATCCAGAGGCAGGTGACACCCCTGGAGGCCTGGGAACACAACACCACACCTGATGGCTTTCCACCCAACCCCTTTGTCCTCAGGCATGGGCAAGAGCATCAACATCAGGTCTGCAGGCCATGGCAAAGGCACATCCCACGCCACACCAGTGAAACCACTCAGCTGGGCTGGCTCTTACTGGAGGTAGCAGGAAAAAGGGCTGCCAACGGTGGTTTCCCACCTCTAAGACCAACCCTTGCCAGATTAAACACTGCTCCCTACATTTGCCTCAACTCGTTGCTAGAACACATATGTAACCCCCTAAATAACAAATTGTAACTAGTTACTGTTCTTAGCAATGCCCCATAACAGTGCCCCATAAAGAAGTTTCTTAAGGCCAGGCACAATGGTGTGCACCTGTAATCCCAGTACTTTGGGAGCCCAAGGTGGGAGGATCATTTGAACCCAGGAAGTTGAGGCTGCAATGAGCTGTGATCACGTCACTGCTTTCCAGCCTAGACAACAGAGCAAGACCTTGTCTCAAAAAAATTTTAAAAATAAAATTTCTTAAAATTGATATTTCATGGCAGGTCAACAGGCATCCTGTAAGTGGCAAGGACTGGAGAGCAGCTGACTGCAAGTGCTCCTCAGAGTCCTTTGGCTGCTCATCTTGGTAAACATCAATCATAGTTAGAAGGTCCTATGAAACAGGAACTTCTCCCAATTTTTTCTTCCTTTTCTTTTCTTCTTAAATGTGGTTTACTGCAGTAAAAATATGCGATAGGCAAGGCGCAGAGGCTCACACCTATAATCCCAGAACTCTGGGAGGCGAGGTGGGCAGATCACGTGAGGTCAGGAGTTCAAGACCAGCCTGGCCAATGTGATGAAATCCTATCTCTACTAAAAATACAAAATTAGCCAGGCGTGATGGCGCACACCTGTAGCCCCAGCTACTCTGGAGGCTGAGAGTTCAAGAATTGCTTGAACCCAGAAGGCAGAGATTGCAGTGAGCCGAGATCATAGCACTGCACTCCAGCCTGGGTCACAGAGTAAGTCTGTCTCTAAATAAATAAATAAATCATCACATTGCTTTCAGCTCTTCCCCTGACCCAACTTTTGGAATGTCATTAGCCTGTTACACTGACCCCTTTTCAAAAATTACATATATATTAAAAATTCTGACTGGTATATATATTTCTTACATTTTCAAGGCTTGGTTGGAGAAGCAAAATAGCTATTATAAACCAGATGGTTAACATTTTAGAGTCAGATAAATTTAGGATCAAATTCAAGCCCCACTCCCCTCCTAGTTATTTTACTATGGAGAAGCTGCTTAACTTCTCCAAGTGTCAGCTGTTTCTTTTGTAAACTGAGCATATTATCTCTTTGATAGATGGTTGTAAAAATTAAAATAATATACACAGAACATTTAGTCCAGGTGTCATCTTTTAATAATGGTCAGTAAATGGTAGCCACAATTATTATTGCTATTATCATGGTTATAATAGCAACCACGTTTGATTCAAGTTCAATGTTGTTTTCTTCAAGATTTAGTTCATCTTTTGGGGTTTGAGAAACTTCAGAAGCAACCCTTGGCCTCCCGAGAATCCTGTGACTATATCTGCCACAAAGGAATTCTGGGTTTAAATGAGTACTTATGTGACCTCAGAAGTAAAGGCTCGTAGAGAAGCCTTGGACAAACATCTCCTGTGCACTACTTCATACTCCTCTCAGCTGCTTACTAACTACCTTAGCTGCTAGTGCTGTGACCAGTAGAGCTACATAGCACCTCACCTGGGATGGAGTTTCTCTGACACCAAGGAGTGGGACCACCCCTACAGGAAACCACTGTCACAACCCAGAAGTGTGGAGAGTTTACCCAGATGGAACCACTTTGATACTTGTGATTAGGGACATTGGTGGACAAGTCCCAGAATCTTTAACTCCCAAATTCCCTTGAACTTTCTGGGCCAGTAGAAACAGCCCTTTCTTACTAAAGGAGAGGAACCTCTTCTTGCCTGGAGATCCTGTAAATACCTCATCTGAGGCAGCTGCTTCTTAAGATGATGCTTCCTCAAATCCTTCCACCCCAGCTGATAGGATCATGCAGGGAATAGCTTCATGCTGAAGGCCTTTCAGGACCCACTGTTATGCACTAATGGGAGCCTGGGGAACAGGTCAGAAGTGGAGAGTAATGAAGTGAATGTCAGGCTGGATTGGTGAGGCTTTATCTGCACGGGAGTACTCTGCTGTGACTTGTGGTTTAGTATTCTCGCACAGACACCTACAGCTGGTCCTCAGACACTGGGATGGCTCCTTGCAGCCTGAGCCCAACAGTGGCTTCATGAAAGTTAAATGGAAATGCTGAAACTGCCTTGACAGAATATTGAGGAGGTCAAAAGGCTCAAGGGTGGGCATGTAGAGTGGATCTCTTAATGAGAGATCAGAAGAGCCAACCATCTGACCATGATCCCAGGAGGGCCGAGAGGTCACTTCCTTTACTAAAGGGATAAGTGCATCCATGAGGGGCACAGTGTCATTAAGAAGCTCAATGGTTCTGTCCTCTGTTAGCTGGAGTTGACAGTAATAGACACTGCTATGGTATTGAGCTTTTGAATTAATAGGGGATGGTAGGATTCCAAAATAGCAGAGGCCACGTGGTGACAATTAACCAGAAGTTAGATGGATGTAATACCATAATGGACAGCAAGGCCAGAGTGGCAATTGGAGTTCTTTAACCACAAAGAATCTGTGGCTGATAGGCATGGGCGAGATGGATGGAACCTCACACATGTGTTACCTGACTTGTATAAAAGAGAGGGAGCTGACAAACAGAGGCTGACATCAGATGCTGCAAATCAATCTCAGAGTCCACTGGCTGAGGAGAGGACAGGTCTTGTTGAGGAAGGACCCTGCAGTACCCTCACACACAGTTCATATGATAAATATTTCACTGATCCTTCTACAAAAGAACCTTCTACCACCTACCAGAATCACAGGCCACAGGCAGGTGCTGGGGAAAGTGGAATGCCAGATCTTTCAAAGACTGTTAGATATGGGTCTGAGACAGCCCTGATACCACACGATCTAAAATGATGATTCTCTTGTTAGAGTGGGGGCTTATGGAGTATGGAGCTTATGGGGGTCAAGTGGAGCTGTGGCCATGTCTGTTTCACAGTGAGTCTAGTAGGCCCACAGAAGCACCTTGTGGTTATCTCCCCAGGCCCCAAGTATATAACTGAGGTAAACATACTTAGAAACTAGCAGACCTTCACAATGGTTACCTGGATAAGGAAGAGTCAGAACACTCTCCACAGAAAAATAATATCTACAGGTTTTCCTTTTCTTAAGTCTATAAAGCAAAATATAGTATGTTGTCCCTGTAATAACAGGTAGCAGCTGTCACTCATAAAAAGCAGTATATTTCCATTCACAAGATGGCATCAAGGAATCTCCACACATTTGCTTTTGCCATGTCTGACACTCCTTGCATTTCCATGTTTGGAAACCTAAATCCTATCTGAAATCAGGCAGGCTGAATGTTAAGTACCATAAAAAACCCCAAGAACAAACAGACATTCGGCAATTTTTAATTGAATAAAGGTTATTCATCTGAATAAATAAAATCCCCACCCTTCCCACAATGTTGCATTCTGTTTAATGACCAGAAACAGAAGTTTGTTAAACAAGAACAAAAATGCTACCAGTTTCTGAAATTGAAATTAGAAGGCTGTAATTAAGAATACTTTTCAGTAGGGCATCACACACTGAGGTCTGTTGGGGGGAACTAGGGGAGGGACAGTAGTGGGTGGGGAGTTGGGGAGGGATAACATGGGGAGAAATGCCAGATATAGGTGACAAGGAGCAAGGCAGCAAACCACATTGCCATGTGTGTATCTATGCAACAATCCTGCATGTTCTTCACATGTACCCTAAAACCTAAAATGCAATAAAATATATTTTTAAAAAATTAAAATTAACCTTGCAATGCTGCTTTAAAGTATATAACTGACTGATGTAGATCTTTTATTTTAATCTAAAAATCTTTTAAAAGTTTATATGCTATTTTGGAACTTTTAAGAGAAATTACAACTTACTGTATGTATTAGTATAATGTATTTGCTTAATTAGAATTAATTAAGAATCTGGAAAAGTGTATCAGAAAATTGATGTATTTGAAAAAATAATCAAAATTTTAAATTAATAAATGCAATTTAAAATGTTTTTTTTTTTAAAGAATACCTTTCAGTAAATTTTTGCCTTCATATGAGTAGATTGTGGAGTCAAGTGATTTAGCACTGAATTACTTATACTGATGATCTTAAATAATTTCAGGTGTCAGAGCTGATCCAAACAGTGAGACAAAAGTCTTGAGGTTAAAACATGATGTCCTACTCTCCTTTATCCCTGACTTGTCTTCACAATGCTTTGCAAAGAGTAGATATTCATTAACTAGTCGCTGAGAGCTATTTCTATATGACAAGAGAACTCTAGAAAAGTGGAATCAGGTACGAGGACTTTTAGTAATGTCAAAGGACTTGGTGTCCTATACTATCTATGCCTCCTATGTCTTGGGTTGGGGGGGGTGGTCAAAGAGTTGAGGAGGTGGTTTTCCTTTATAAAAGTAACCCATAGATATAAATGAGCATAGAGATAAATGAAAGAGGAATAACAGGATTAGAATATCACCACTGTGCATTGTCTAATACACTAATGGCTCTTGACAATAATCATCAACAGGCAACATCACAGAAAGAGACAGGCAACATCACAGAAAGAGACAAGCAGCAACTAGACAGTGTGTCCTCCTGCTGAAAGTACATAACATTGTTGGGAAGTAATCCTGTCCCTCCTACCCAGAAAAAGGGCCAGACTCTAATGAAGCTTTTAGGCAATCTAACTACCATTTTACAGGAAATACAGAAACAGAAGAACATGTTAAATGACATCACAAGTATGTTTGTTTCTAACTTGGTTTTTTAGTTCTAACCTGTCACAATTTAAAAGACTGTTGATATTAAAAATACATCATAAAACAGAAATAAAATGCATATAAAATACAAGCCCTTAGCTGGGCATGATGGCTCACACTTGTAATCCCAGCACTTTGGGAGGCTGAGGCAGGTGGATCACCCCTGAGGTTGGGAGTTCGAGACCAGCCTGACCAACATGGAGAAATCCCCTCTCGATTAAAAATACAAAATTAGTTGGGTGTGGTGGTGCATGCCTATAATTCCAGCTACTCGGGAGGTTGAGGCAGAAGAATCACTTGAACCCAGGAGGCAGAGATTGCAATAAGCCAAGATTGTGCCATTGCACTCCAGCCTGGACAACAACGGCGAAACTCTGTCTCAAAAAAACAAACAAACAAAAAAACAAAACAAGCCCCAGAAGACATCAAAGTACATTTTAATTAGGGAAAAAAAAAGCAAGAACAAAGAAATTAGGAAAGTTACACACATTATTTATTGGAAGTACACATACAGACAATTATTAGAAAATTGCTATTATACTCATAACTTTCTGTTATTCTGCGTCATAACTAAGTGAAGTTAAGAGACTCCATAAGAAAACTACTAGAACTGATACACAAATACAGTTATGTTGCAGGATACAAAAATCAACAGCATTTCTATATGCCAACAGTGAACAATGTAAAAAAAAATTTAAAAAGTAATCCTACTTATAATAGCCACACATATTGGGAGGCCAAGGAGGGCAGATCATAAGGTCAGGAGTTCAAGACCAGCCTGGCCAACATAGTGAAACCCCCTCTTTACTAAAAATACAAAACAATTAGCCAGGCGTGGTGGTGGTGGGTACCTGTAATCCCAGCTACTCGGGAGGCTGAGGCAGGAGAATCACTTGAACCTGGGAGGTGGAGGTTGCACTGAGCAGTTTGCACCATTGAACTCCAGCCTGGGAGACAGTGTGAGACTTTGTCTCAAAAAAAAACAAAAATAGCCACACATAAAATTACCTAGAAATAAATTTAACCAAAGAAGGGAAAGATCTCTATAATGAAAACTATAAAACACTGATAAAAGAAATTGAAGAGGACATCAAAAAATGGAAAAAAATCCATGTTCATGGATTGAAAGGATATTGTTAAAATGTCCATACTACCCAAGGCAATCTACAGACTCAATGTAATCCTTATCAAAATAGCAATGACATTCTTCACAGAAATAGAAACAAAAATCCTAAAATTTATATGGAACCACAAAACCCAGAATAGCCAATGCTACCTTAACCAAAACAAAACAAAACAAAAACTGGAGGAATCACATTACCTAGCTTCAAGTCATACTACACAACTATAGTTACCAAAACAGCATGGTACTGGCATACAAATAGACACAGAGGCCAATGGAACGGAATAGGAAAACCCAGAAACAAATCCATATACCTGCGGTGACCTCATTTTTGACAAAGGTGCCGAAAAGATATACTGGGGGAAAGACAGTCTTTTCAATAAATGTTGCTGGAAAAACTGGATATCCATATGCAGAAGAATGAAACTAGACTCCACCTCTTGCCATATTCAAAAATAAAATCAAGATGGATGAAAGACTTAAATCTAAGACCACAACTATGAAACTACTCCAAGTAGTTTATTAAAGTACACATACAGACAATTACTAGAAAATTGCTATTACACTCACAACTTTCTGTTATTGGGGAAAATCTCCAGGACATTTGTCTGGGCAAAAATTTCTTGAACAATACCCCACAAGCACAGGCAACCAAAACAAAAAAATGGATAAATGGGATAACAAGTTAAAAAGCTTCTGCACAGCAAAGGAAACAATCAACAAAGTGAAGAGACAACCCACAGAATGGGAGAAATTATTTCCAAACTGCCCACTTGACGAGGGAATAATAACCAGAATATATAAGGAAAAAAAAAATCTAACAATCCAAACAAAAAATGGGCAAAAGATTTGAATAGATATTTCTCAAAAGAAGACACACAAATGACAGACATATGAAAAGATGCTCAACATCACTGATCAGAGAAATGCAAACCAAAACTACAAGAGATCATCTCACCCCAGTTAAAACATCTTAATATCCAAAAGACAGGCAATAACAAATGTTGGCAAGGATGTGGAGAAAAGTGAACCCTTGTACACAATTGGTGGGAATGTAAATTAGTACAACCACTGTAGAGAACAGTTTGGAGGGCCCTCAAAAAACTAAAAATTGAGCTACCATATGATCTAGCAATCCCACTGTTGGGTACATACCCAAAAGAAAGGAAATCAGTTTATCAAAAAAATATTTGCACTCTTACGATTGTTGCAGCACTGTTTACAATAGCTAAGATTTGGAAGCAACCTAAGCGTCCATCAACAGATGAATGGATAATGAAAATGTAGTACATATACACAATTGAGTACTATTTAGCCACAAAAAATAATGAGACCTAGTCATTAGCAACGACATGAATGGAACTGGAGAGCATTATGTTAAGTGAAATAAGCCAGGCACAGAAAGACAAACATCACTTATTTGTGGGATACAAAAATCAAATCAATTGAACTTAGGGACATACAGAGCAGAAGGATGGTTATCAGAGGTTGGGAAGTGTTGTTAGGGGCTGGGTGGAGGGAAGTGAGGATGGTTAATGAGTGTTAAAAAAAAAACAGAATAAGACCTATTATTAAATAGCACAGTAGGGTGACTATAGTCAATAATAACCGTACATTTTAAAGTAACAAAGAATGTAATTGGATTGTTCGAAATTCAATGGATAAATGTTTGAGGGGATGGATACCTCATTCTTCATTATGTGTGTATTTCACATTGCAGGCCTATATCAAAAATCTCATGTACCTCATAAATATATATACAGACTATATACCCATAAAAATGAAAAAAAATTAAAGTTATAAAGGAGGTAGCAACTCTTCATAATAAATGCTTATACACATGCTGCACAAACACTATGTATATCATTATTTAAAATTTTTAATATGAGAAATAAGCTTCCTTCTAGCCTATTAATCCTAAATTGGGTTAAGGACAACACTACTTGGGGATATTTATATGAAATGTTTCAATGTTTAATAACAATCATAGTAGGAAAAAACAGTCTCACAAAGGTATATTTGTGTAAATGAAAGAACAGATTTTAAAGTAATTTTTATTTTTTTTGAATTTTTTAATCTCTCTACCCCACCCAACTTTGCCGTAATTTTTAAATCCATAATGAACTCCAAGATATAGTAATTCCAAGATATTTACTTTTTAACTTTTATTCAAAATGAGACAACTGACATTCTATTTTCATAATTCACCTTCAATCTATAATAGCCAATTCTAGTAATTTATTCTGTAACATTAAATTATCTTTCAATGAAAGAAACAGATTCCTAAATCCATGTATTTCCCCTATGTGGATCTTCTTTTAATCAACAATTAAAATCAAACATTGATAAAATTCAAAAGGTTGTACCTAGGTATAATCACATGTAGAAACTGTTCACTAGTTATCAAATTATGGAATATGTCATAAGAATCTGTTGAAACTCTGTTCTTTCAAGCTTTTTTTTTTTGTTTTTGCCTTTTGATCTTATCTGTCATTGAAAAACATGTTGCTTTTCTTCTTTGCATGAAAATATTAAGATCATTAAAATACCAAAAAGATCAGACAAATTCACAATTTTTTTTTAAAGTTGGAATCACACGGGTTTTTGTTTTGTTTTTTTTTTTTTTTTTAAGAGACGGGGTCACGCGGTGTTTCCTAGGCTGGAGTGCAGTGGCTATTAACAGGCACGATCCCACTACTGATCAGCACGAGAGTTTTGACCTGCTCCGTTTCTGACCTGCGCCGGTTCACCCCTCCTTAGGCAACCTGGCGGTCCCCCAGTGCCGGGGGGTCACCATACTGATGCCAAACTTAGTGCGGACACCCGCATAGCGCACTACATCCCAGAACTCCTGGACTGAGGCGATCTTCCCACCTCAGCC